>JAQFXU010002447.1:0-20760 GCA_034693705.1 Spatulosminthurus flaviceps
ATTCAGGAATCGAGGATTTGCCAATCTTCAGAAAATTCTCAGCAAAATGTCAAGCTATTTTTCTTTTCTATGAGCCCTCATCCATTCATCGCAGACGGTCTTGCACGGACTATGTGTCGGACAGGCTAAATAGAAAAAGTTGGTCAATTTCCTACATTACCATGGCCATTCAAAAGGGCTACGTAGGGAAATGCTTCAAATCACTAAGGGAGTCCGCGCTATATCTTTTCCGGCTACATGACATGAGCTGGCTCAATTTTGTGGCATATGACTACCCAAACAATCCGGATGACAAGGATTTGAAAGAGATGAGAAGGTCCGTCTTACGCCCTTTTTGGAAACACTGAAGCAAAGTGGGATTTTCGTTTGGATAAGGACAAGAATGAAATCCTTGCCTAGGACACGTTGGAATTTGGAATTTCGTGAAAGAATTCTGAGGGGGTGGAAGCATTACAATTGCAGTCGAATTTTATGCAAACTTTGTTCCTTATTTTCTTTATTTCCTGCTCCATTTCCTTGGTATTCTACTTTCTCGAAGAAATTGTGGTTATTTCTTATGATTAATAATGGTTTTGCCAGGGATTGAAATTTTGCGACATGTTAAAAATTGCTAGGATATTTTAACCAACTATTTCCATCCCACATTTTAAGGACACATTTCAGTTTAGGTTTAGAATTGAAATGTATGCATCAAGCTGGAAAATATTCTCCTGTGCACGGGGAACATGAATTATTTTTGGTAGTTGAAATTTGCTTACAATTCATTTCCACAATTCTTTATTCCACTTGTGATTACATTTTTGTGGAAAGCAAAATACTAAAGCAGAGCAAAGTTTTGTGTTTCTAATTGTAGTTTTATTGACTTGTAAAATAATAAAATTTCTTTCACTAGTGCACCCGTAGTCATCACCACAAGTTATTATGAAGATATATTATTTCTGGCACCATTTTTGTGAGATTGAAATTTAAATCCTGCAGAAAAAACTTTGTGGAAAATAAATCAGAAACCTATTCCTCCTTGTAGGGTGAACGCACTTTGTGTGACTAACTTTACGCAGCAAACCTCATGTGAAAAACTTACACACACAAATCTGTGGCAGTGTAAACCTTACGCATTGGTTTATTGGCTGATCTACATGACACAGTAAAACGTGTATCCCAGGTTAAGGGTTGGCGTCGTTCAATTTTCCTGAGAACATATACAAGTATAAGCTTTTGCTATTATATGCGTTAACAGATGCATAGCTTGCATTTCTTTCTCATCTTCATCAACACAGTCAACTGCATTCTGGATATCTCAACGTACTGCTTTTTGACCTTCAACTCTTTCCTCCTCCTGCTCATCCTCTACATTCGCTACGAATGAATTTGGACTATGCCCATATATTTGAATTCCTAGCTTTTTGAACACTTTGTAATTTGGAATCCCTTATGAATAACAAGTGAGGAGGTTTTGTGAGGAAATAAGATATTTTGTCAACCCGCTTATCCCAACGTATTTCTCACATGAGGTCAGTTTTTCATAATGTCATCATCCAGAGATTTTCCTTATTGCAGTCGCAGTGAGATATGAAATTTGTTGCCGGAGCTATACACACATTGATTCATGAGCTATTGTTGATGTAATATTATAAAATCATTCTACAACTTTTCGGTTTCAAATAATTATTGCATTTTTGGGTATTTTGACAGGAAAAGTTTCGTAATATTTTATTGGAAAAATTTGAGGGAACAAAGTGTGATAAAAAAGAGGACACTAAAAATGATTGTTTTGGTTTTACTTGGCAAACCCAAACCAGATTGGCTTAAATAGCTGAAATTTAAACAGTTAAAATGTTTTATATTGCACAGTAATTGCTTTAATTTTCCTAACACTATAAAAAAACCAACTGAATTTTTGTGAGGTTCCTTATCCAACTTGGAAGTTTCCGGAGGCTCGTTTTTTGCTAAAAATAATGGATTCATTTTTGAAGTTAACTGAGGCTTGGACAATCCAAGATGATAAGATCTAGAAATGTATTTGTAGATTTCTAAGGAATTCAATTTCTTGGCTGTTTCCTTTCCCGGGACGGTGATCTCAAGGTTCCGTAATCTGTCATCAAAAATGACTTGCAATTGTTTTTCGTACTCTTCTTGGCCCGTCAGTTCTTCCAAACCTTCATGTTTGAGTAGTTGCAAATAATTGGGAATTCTTGTCTCCTCCCCGTCCCTATCAAAATGAATTTCATCCTCGTGACGTGCTGCTGTCTTGCCCAGGCGGGAAATCCCCAGGGGGTGACCCTGGGCAATCTGTACCAATTTGTCGATTGTGGTTGAGATGGAAGTGGGAATTTCCAGGCCCTCGATGCGTAGGTATTTGAGAAAACAAATCTTTGCCTCTTCCTTGTTTAGTTCATTCACGCGAATCATTTTCAGCTTGTATTCCGAACTGTGCCAATTATTCCGAGTTGTGACAATACAAACGGGTTTTTTGCATGGGAGGTCGGGGAGTAGATATTCTTCTAGTCCGAAAGAGGAATTGGATTCGGCTTTAAGAAACTCAAAGTCATCGAAGATAAAGATGCTGTTGGAAAAATTGTTCTCTAGGACACGATAAGCTTTGGACGCCATTCCAAACGGTGTTTTATCTTCCTTCGCTGCCGGAGCATTCAAGAGGTAAAGTAATCGGTCAAAGCTTTCATTTAAATTTGTCTTTGATTGGGCCTTGAACCAAAAAACATAGTCGAACTTTTTCATCATATTTTCCGCAAAAACCTTGGCAATTTCACTTTTGCCCATTCCTCCAAATCCAGAAATGACGATCAATTTGTCATAACAATTCTCGGAGTTTCGGCAGTTCCTCACGGCATTTTCCAGACTCTTCAGTTGTTTTTCCCTTCCATAAAAGAAGTGCGTACTGGAGGGGAAATAGTGAAGTTTGTTGGGGATACTCATTCTTGATGTTGGGGAGCTAAAGTTTTTAGTAGTAAGACAGTGATTTTGTAATCCACACCCATGAACGCTTCCACTTCCGCAAGTCTAGGGGACTGAATTTTCTGTCGTTGTCAGCTCTCTTGTTAGTTCGTTCCCGCTTCCAAATCAATCGTGAGAAAATGTTTCTATGTATAAATAAATAATAACTTTGGGATTTGACGGTCAACGTACGAAATTGTAGAAAAAAATAACCAGATTACCCTTTGGAATTCTCTGATGGACTTTCCCCCAGGACCAGGCAGATTTGATCTATTTGAAAATTTCAAGGTTTTAAGTGATTACAGGAGAATCTGGAAAATAAAACAAAAGACAAAATTATTAAAACCGGAAATTAATATTGGGAGATACAATTCAAACATTTTACACACATTTCAGGATGAGTTATATAATTCTCCTTTACACTTTTTCTGAGCTTCTAAAAAGACGACTTTTGCCAAAATGATGCGAGGAAATCCGAATGTATCGATAAATTTACAATTTTTCGATAAAAATCTTCGCTGTTTCTAACTGAATTTTACATTAAATGCCATAAAATCTTGAAATTGGAAGAAATAAAAATTCCAAAAAATACCTCATCCTAAAAATTATTTACCCTCTGCTTTGAAAAAGACAATAATTTCAAAAAATAAACGGTAAACACATTTGCACTCAAACATTATTACTAATTTTATAAAATTGTCACCAACCCGGAAATTATTTTTGATTGCTCAGAAACTTTTCAATGCGGTACGAAAATGAGAAACATGTAAATGCAGCCTTATTTTTTCCTGTTTATTTATAAATTCCTGTTCTTCACGTTTATTTGTGTGATTAGATTTTCAATAAAAAATGAGAACGACACTTAAAAGTTTTGAACACACTCAGAATGACACTCAGTTTGGGAATAACTAAAAGTATGTAATATTTTAACCCAAAAACAAAATATAGAAATGAGCTTTTAACTATAGATTTAAACTAGAAGCGGCAGATTTATCCACAGCCATTTGTTTGTGAGTAGGAAATATACTCTCATTTAATGTGTGGAAATAGTCGACTTCAATGACTGAGGTCAGAGCTTATGATAAAAACATAAGTGCAGCAGGCAACAAGTGGGAAAACGAGTACTTTACGTACTTACGTGCATAAATACAACTTGGAAAATACAGCTCATACCTACATGATAATGTTGAGCGAGCGTGACAGAATTTGCGTACATATGCAGTCAAGAATGAAGAGGAGAGCAAGTGTGTTAATGCTGACTCAGAGAAATTACTAATAAAACGGCAGTGCCTTTTTTACAATCACACTCACAAGCACTTGTTTATTACTTGAATATTAGCTACAAATTTTTTTGGTTAGTAAAAAATTTTGACTTAAATATGATAGCGCACACTTTTTTGTGCGACCTTTCAGGATGCGAAGTGTATATTAAATGAAATTAATATTCAAGTCTGCAAATTGGATTCGTATCTCTGCGTGCTTGTGTGTCTAACACTAAAAGTAAACCGCGGAAGGAAAAATAATAATTGTAGCTATTCTATCGTGGCCCCATACCTCCAAAGACAATAATGGAATTTAAAATGGAATGCTTTGGTTGGTTTAAAATTTCCGGAGCTAAAATGAAAACAAAATGAGATACCTCTTCATTAGCGCTACAACCCGATGGGAAATACAAATTTTGCAGCAATTTTATTTGGTATGAAAATTCAGCCACTGCACTGCACTATCTCAGGTGCTCAGATTCATGGATAGGATAATTCCGTTATCCTATCCCAAGCTTTTGGATGGAATTTAAAAATTATCCGGATAAAACCAGTATGCAATCGGATCGGAGCTGCGGGTAAGTTGTAATTTTTTGAAGAATTTAGTTATTATGACTGAAAATATTCAAGATTTCAAAATGCTCGAAAAAAATTGGAAATCAAAGGTGTGATTACACATATGATCAGCTTATGTCAGTATGCACGTATATCTATGGACGTGGTGCATTAGCATTATAATTTTGCTTAAACCACTAATTCCTTATTTCATTTTGGAATACAGTCAAACCTCCATATAGCGGCATCTTAAGGCGGACCACGAATCTATAGCCGTTGCGTTGTAGCTGGAGTGCCGTTATAGCGAATGCTTATATAGTAGGAGTAAATGTAGACGTGGTAGATTTTCTACTGCCGCTATATCGAGTGTGCCGTTGTTGCCACGGCCGTTACAACGAGATTTGACAGTATTTGAGGAAGAACATAACGGGCTTTTTCTTTTGAAAACAATTATCCAACAATGTCTAACGCATTGCCAGTAGTGGTTGTAAGGGCCTAGGCCAAATAATCGACCTGAATAAAATTATTATAATATTATAACGCATTGCCAGTCCTTTCCCAGAATTTCTCCTTTTCCAGAAGAAGAAGAACAAAAAACAATGGTACATGGAATGCGTAAAGGTCCTTAGGGATGAAAAATGTATGTAGGAAAATCTTTGAAAATGAAACAACTATGCTGACAGTACCAAAATTAGCTTGTACAACAAGGATCGACGACAACATTTCACTACGGCACGATCATTGTACAAAATAGTTTTTTTCCTGTTGGGGACACTCAAGTAAGGCAGGGAAAAATAATGAAAAACTTATCGATAATCCATACCCCTGGTTTGGGAGGTTTCGATATGTAGCAAGTGGTCAATGCTCTGAGCTGCAGGCAAGTACAAAAAATTGAGGATCCGTACACGTACCCGACCCGTACCCGAAGATTCAAATAAAATTATTTATGGATCCGTACTTGAAGCTTCGGGTAAGAGGAATTATTTGAGGGTTCAAGTATTAAGGATTGGGTATAATCTAGCTACCCGAAGTTGAAATAATACTCGAGTACGGATCCTAGTAATACCCGACCCGATTACGTACCCGTACTTGAGCCAGAACCCGACTTTTGGGTATTTTTCAGAAATTCAGTTAAGGCATGAAAAATGCAAATTATTCGGCACAAAAAATCATTGAATATTTTACCATGTAATGTTTTTATATTTTATTAATATTTAAATATCAACTATTTATGCTTTAAGTCCAAAACCTTTCATCCCATCACTTCTATTCAAGTTTTGATGAAATTTTACGAAAAAAAAAAATTTTTAATAACAAAATAAGAAATCGCAGGCCTTACTTTACAAACGGAACAATTCAAGCGAATTTTATAATATATTGCTCAATAAATTTTTTTTCCTGTACAACCTATCAAATATAAGCTATAGCTAATGTGCAAGAAGTAACAATTATTTTGTTGAATGCTTAAAAAACGTGCTGTTTGTAATTTCGAACGTTTTACATGTTCTTGTCACCTATATTCTTAGCACAAAAGTTGCTAGGAAATACTTGTAAAATGCCCGAAGTTTTAAAGTTTGGTTTCAGGTATTCCGCTTGCTTCGACCCGAACTCGTACCCGAAGATCGGCTCGGGTGTTTTGGTTGTACTCGTACATGAAGAGTACCCGACTTGGTATTAAAGTTCGGATCCTCAAGGTACCTGTACTCTACTCGAAGTTCAGGTATTATTTTTTTTGCTACCCGTACTCGACCCGAATCCGATCCGGCGGGTACTTTTCGGGTAATACTCGATACTTGCCTGCAGCTCTGTAATGTTACATCTCAGCACAGGATCATCCGAATGGGTTGAGATTTGAAACTTAAGGTTCTGATGCAAATTCAGCGATGTCCTCTTATTCAGTTTCCCAAAAACCGATTTTCGGGTTTTTTTCGGTTTTATGGTTAAATTGGCAAATTGACAACGGTGACATCTCCAGAATCACTCAGGAACCCCATATACCAATTTTTTATGCGATTCGGTCCATCAACGTCGAAGTAATGGACATTTCGCCTGGATGAACAGGATTTCGGGCAGTCGATTTTGGTGATCGCGTGGTTTGTAATCGCTCGAAGTTAATTTGTGAGAGTGACAACCAGGGATCATAATAACAATCATTAAAAGTTCCAACATGAATGATTCAATGAATACATAGAAGCATAACGACATATACACACAAATATGCATATGTTGACTCAAAGAAGGCGTGAAGCACCAAAAATTAGAAGCAACTCTGTCATAAGCTGGCAGTTAATTCTGCAAAATGAGTCTAGCCAGGGTGGTCCTAATTCGTTTACCTTTATTTATTAAAAACGAGATGACTCTAAAAGTACAGAAACAAGTTCTGGTGAAGGTCTTGGAAAACACCCAATTTCTAAATTTCCTCTAACGCAAACAAGCTTGATAATTCGTATGGTTCAAGAAGATTCAAGGTTCCAAAGAATTCAAATGGTATTCATTAATAAATGGTTAGAAATTAATATGATAGACTCAACATGAGCACAGTAATTTCTATTTCAAAATACAATAATTATTATTGATGTAATGCGTTCTACTTTATGGGGGATGACTTTCGAAGGTAATGCAAGTACTGCTGCAATGTTCGGACACTTAATAATGATAAAATTAATTAATCAATTATATAAATTGTAATAATGCTAATTAAGTGTATATGTTGAATTCCACAGTGGATTTTGTTGGCCCTTAAGTAGGAGTTCTTGAACAACTTTCTCCATAAATCAGTATTACATGGTTGTACCTATTATATAAAAAATGTGAGGGATAGCAGCAATTCATGTGCTTCAGGGTGTGGGTACTGGGATGAAAACTGGGATTTATCAAGTAAGTTCGTTTAGATCGTTTTTCCTACAGTATAGTATAGCAGAGTTTGCTAAAGTGAGAGTAGAGTTGAAAAGAGTAGTACTGAGAGACAAGGAAATAGACCACAATGTATAAGCAACAGTACGAAATAGGCGGAGTAGGAACTCTGTGTACAATTTTCCAATTCACCAGTATTGCACTTACACAGAGGTATTGCCGTTTCTTCACATTCCACGTTTGAATTCAGCTCCGCACTCCTGACAGTTCTTTATTTTATTCTTATCTGAATTCCGAGCAGTGCTTGACATTGTCAGATTTTACAGCGCTGTAATAATTGTGCAAATAAATCCTGTTAACCCAGTACCATTTTTTCTGAAATTTTCCGTAACTTGCACCTAATTTCAAAATAAAGCAATAATTATCTGATCATGAATTTATGCAATCACAAGTATCGGTTTGTACAGAGGAGGATTTTCCACCCTCACACAAGATCATCTTAAATTACGAAATTAAGTTAAGCAAACCCCACCGCTAGGCTAGTATGCGGAATATCTGATGGATTTCCTCAGAGCTATACACATTTATAACCGAGCATGCAAACGTTATGCCTTATAGAGACTCCATAACAATATATTTAAGCGAGGAATCTTCAAACTGCAGCTCTCTTTCCTTTCCGCATACTTGCATCATGAAGCAACTCGACAGACTTGCGCACAAACGTTAAATTTTTTACTGGTCGCAGTCACCGTTGCAGTTTCAAAGTGGAAGTACATCGAGAAAAAAACAGCTCTAATTACAAGTTTTTCGAATAATCAGTTCCAATTCCGTTATTTTTGCGTGGTAAAAGTTAATAAATTATAGTTGTCTGGGAAACTAATCCAGAACTGAAATAAATCTCCTTTTTTGGATCCCATATATTCGGGGGCCCTGAAGAAATAGTAGTGGTATGAAACTTGGCGTATTAATGAATCCTGTTGTAACCTATGAATTCATTCTTATTCGAATTCGCTTGAAGCTTTTATATTATACATGATAGGTGCAGCAAACGACTTATTTTTTCTCTTCTTATTTTTTCGTTCGCCAATTTATTAGCCAATACTATATACTTGTTAGGTGCGAAATATATTTAAGTCACCCTTTTAAAGATATGACATCGTATGCCGTATTTTAAAAAAAGTTCTGGGTCCAATTAATCCTCTTTTATCACTGAATTGACTATTGTCTTCTACACTTTGCTTTTAAGTTGTCCCTTCAAGGTTCATATAATAATAAAATCTTTCTTCGCTTCTGGTTCTGTAAATAGTAAACGTAAATAGTTAGGGAGAGGGCTATTTTATAGTCGGGTAGTAGCGGGATTGTTGATAACCAGCTGTAGCTAGGTTTCAGCTTCACTGACTTAAGAGATTTTTAGGATTTCAGTATTTAGAACCGTACACGAAGCTTTCCTATTTCTGCTTTGAAGACAAAAAGCATTCTATTGTAGTTATCATGCTTTGCATATAGTAGCTCGTTACACTGCTCGTACACCGTCTATAATGATTACCGACGTTTTCGCAAACAGGTGACAATCATCCTGTGTGTGTATTTGAAATGGATACGAATTTTTGCATAGTCACAAAACAGTTTGGTCAAGCTCTGCTTATGTTATGACAACACTTTGTGACACACACGTTTAAATGAGCTTTTCTGATCTTTTCTATCACTATTTTGGAATGTAAAAGTGACGAAACTTTTCTATTCTTGAATTTTCGCAACAGTCCAGTAATGGAGAGAAATAACGACAATTTTTGTGCACACAATCTTGGAAACGCTGAAGAGCTGGAAACGACAAATATTCAAGCCCTGCTGAAGGTCTTGCGTTTGGAAGAAATTTTGAAATTCGGAGTGGTTACTGCGGTTAGTCAGTTGACTCCCAAACTTGTTGCAACAAGCTGTGAAGCGCAGCAGGGTACTATCATCAAGGGTTGCCGGTACGCGCTTTCATTTGGTGGCAGATTGTCCTGTGTTACAAAAATTGGTAGGTCTACAGAAATTAATTACCATTTTATATTAATAAATTCTATCGTAATTCAATTGGGCAAATGGTAACCCAATTATGTTATGATTTGTTGATGAATTTTATTAATGAGCTTTGTTCTTTTGTAACTGCGTTGAATGCCTTACAATATCATTGACGAAGACAAAAATTTGCACATCCTACCCCTTGGTGCACCACGTAAACACTGACTCATATATCTGATTCAGTCAATTTCCATTTTCATAACTCTTGATTTCGGGGTTAATATTAAGCTACAACTGGCTTACCGTTTTTTTTTACTTTATACCGTCTATGCAGGTCCTAGGGTCTGCTTAACCCGGGTTTCCTTCTTGCATGTCACAGACGGTCTTTCCCAACGCTAGCGTTTTGACTCATTAAAAGCTGCATATTGGGCAAAGTGGTTCAATTCAACCAAATGAGGGAAAACTTTGCCAAGATTGCTTAATTTGTTCAAGCGAAAGAAATTTTGAAGACTTACTTATACTAGACAAGCATACAGCTCACTAGGGATAACGAGCTTTGTTTTATTTAATAAATGTCACTTATTTTATTTTGAATTGTTAATCCCATCAAGTTTGCTACGTCAGTTATTCACTGTACAAAAAGTAGGAGAAAACTGGGGAAATCAATTTTTTTGAGTCTTGACATGTTAATTTGGCTTTATTGTTAAATTCTCGTATTTTCAATAAGCTATTTTGTCCCCATTGATAAGATTTTTTATTTTATTTTTTATTTTACTGGCCATTAGTTCGCCTCATTTAATTATATTTGATTCGTTTACCACTTGGCATGTTCTGAAACGTCTCATGGGCAGCTCGATTTCCCGGGGTAAGATTGAATGATTGCTTGCCACTTAATTATGACTGGCTTTCATTTCGCTTGGTGTCACAATGACCAGCGGGCTGCTTGTCGTTGCGACACTTTTGTCCTGCGGCTGCAAACACTTTTATGTGACACTTGTATTCGTAAGCTGCACTTATTTACCCGTTTTTCTGCACTTTACGGCAGACCAACTATATAAAAATTATAAATATGCATTGTATTTCTACTCTGTATAGTCTACCCTCTACTTTTTTCATTGAGGCTACAAACGGGCCTAAACTTCATTTCCACATAATTGAGTTAAATGGAACATATTCTTTCCTAGACGCTCTGGCTTTAAAATGTGTATGCATATGCGAGCAATAACAAAATTGCAAAATATACAGAATACGATAGTATTAATATTAGGCTGACCAAGAATTTTCAAGCTCTTTTTAAAAGCTCTCTACAAGGGCTCTCCAATTATGCCTCCTGCCGATTAAATTGGTAAGTTGTCACGTGCAACGTGCGATTAGCCAATCACATCATCTATACCTGGTTGTTTACGACTTGTGATTCGCTTTTTCAATGCTCGTCTAAGTCATAATTGCTATTTACTAAAATACTGATGCCCCGACAACCAACAATACCATAAGCCGGTGTAGGAATTAGTTGGTGAGTAAGAATAAAAAAACATTCCTCTGAATGATTTTCAAAAATCGTCACTTCGGGATTACCTATTCTAAAACGCGCGGATTCTAAAACAGAAATGAACTTCAAGGGTGCAAGCGCAAGCCCTTGCGTCTTGCGTGTGACTCATGAAATATTGTAAGCTAGCAAATACAAGCAGGCATGATTTTTGGCCCAAAAGAGTCGGGATTACCTTCAAAAACATTTTTAAGCAAGCAAATTTTCAAAAATTGAAAATTCTAAAACTTGCAAGTTAAAAAACGCATCTAAAAGAGCCTGTAATTCCAGGGTCAATCAGGATTTTACTCGAGTGCGCAGGTATTGGCGAAAATATTTTTTTCATGTTGGGGGCAATAGTAGGGACCGGGAAAAATATTGAAAAATTCCTGCATGCACCCCCTTGGCTTGGGTAATTTCCGCGGGTGGATAATTTTGGAAATGTGCAGGCTACATCTCAGCAATGGATGATCCGAATGAGTTAAAATTTTAAATTTAAGTTTTTTAGGCAAATTCAGCAAGGTCCTCACTTTCAGTTTTCGATTCGGACCATTATTGCCGAAGTTATAGCTATAACTTTGAAATGGACATCAGAAAATCGTTTTTATTTCAGTGCCATGAGCATAAATTTGGCAATAATGGTACGAATCGAAAACTGAAAGTGAGGACCTTGCTGAAATTGCCTAAAAGACGAGTAAAATGAGCTCCTCGCGGGGGAAATTCCCCCAGCCGACGGGGTGCATGTAGGAATTTTTTCAATATTCTTCCCGGATCCTACCAAGCTCCCCCAACATGAAAAAAGATATTTTGGTCAATACCAGCACACTCGAATAAAGTCATGATTGGTCCTGAAAATACAAGCTCAAATAATTTCTCTTAATTATTAATTATAATTAATTATTAATTGTCGCTTACTATATACAGTATATTCTCTGTATAGAGGCATTCAAGGGATTCCAGAAATTCTGCCACTATAGCGTTCCATGCATTTCCCCTATGAAGATTTAAGGTCATGCCAAATCTGAAGGCATCATTCAAAAAGTTTCGATTTTGACCCAAAAGTGACAATATGTGCCAGAAAGCAGATTGTTTTTGAAAATTCTGCCTAAATATAGAGATTTTTCAAAAACCCTTGCCACTGTACTGTATACCTTAAACATGGGGGATTTCTTGGGAGGATTTTAGTCTGCCACTGTAGAGGGAATCTTAGGGGAAACCACTCAGGTGCTTAACAACGGAGTCAGGGGCGGGGGGTACAAACCACAACTTGTATCCCTTGTTGAATTTTCAAGACCATACGTACACATGTACATGAACATGTTTAGTTTAATGGCAATTTTAGAGAAAATTAGCCGATTTTTTATCAAAAATTATCGTAAATAGGCAAAAATAGTGCGAAATTTGAGATAACTAGCAAAATATTAAGCCGAAATTAAAAATTTTGGTACAAGTTGTAGCAAAATAACATAAAAGACGCCATTTTTCATTATTTTGTGAAATTTCTGGGGGGAACAGACTACACCCTTGTACTCTCTTGGGGTTTTAGTGGGGGTACACTGTACCCCCTGTACCCCCCCCCCTGGTTTAGTGCCTGCTCATGTGTCTCTACGGTCATGCAAGCTGGGCAATCTATCCACTTCTCCACTAAAAGAATCAGCTTACCAAATGGATATTGTAATGGAGAAGCCCTTTTTACTACTTCGGAGGCAAATTCCAGCCTCCCACATGTGTAATACATGGGAATGTTTTCAGCGCATTCTTGTCTACCCCAGCTCCTTCAGTGCACAGGCTCATTTTCATAAAAAAGCGGAAAATTTGAAATTGGCTAAATATCGATTTTCCGAATTTTCATATTTTGAACCCATTTTCGAGATTTCCATATAAAAGAGCATCTTTTCGGAAATTATCGCCCTCCCGTATGCGCAGCACTACTCACCGTTACGATGAATGTAGATTTCATTAAGATGGAGCTAACGGCGATACAGTCTCTTTGGCCAGGTTTAGTACAAAAAAGTGGGTAAAAACAATTAAAAATTAAAAATTGAATTTTGTAGCAATAACCATGTAAATTATTTGCATCTAGCTGATAATTTATTGCATTCTATGCACTTTTCCGTGCTGAACAATCTCTCAAACTTTGAAATAAATATATACGTATCCGGAAGATTATATTTTATGCTGTGAGGACTCTCTCGGATTTTTATAGGGTATATACTATTAAAAAGCCCTTGGCGAGAGCTTTTCAACGGTTGCTGCCACATTTCCGCGTAAGGATTAATTTTTGAGCAATTAAATGGTAAATTATTGCAAACATTGCATATTTTAAAATGCAACTTATAAAAAAAACACAAATCAATATTTTTTAAAATATGTTGCCCTATGATAACCTAAATGTCTATTAAATAGGCAGTTGGTATTAGCAGGCACTTACCTATCTCCCGTAAAAAACTTATAGCACTTATATGGAACGCAAAATTTTCAACTATACGTTCTATAAGTTCTATAAGTTTTATACGGGAGATACGTAACAAGTTGCGTTAGCTGTCTATTAAATGTGACTGGAAATAATTAAATCCAAGGTCTGTGGTCAGAGCTGGAGATAAAAAACAAGAGTGGAGTGAGCAACGAGATAGGAGTGGGATCCGAAAAAATTGAGGGTGGACACAACAAACATGTCAACAAATGACAACTGCATAAGTGCATGAGCCTCTGCTCACTCTCTCACACAACACGAAGAGAGAGATGAGCACGGAGTGATGAGCTGTGCAGGGCTCAATCCTATTCCCACTATTCTGTATGGTTTCTCAATAAATAAAAAATATACATACTACGACAGAATGTCCATATCTGCGCGTCCTTCCACAGGAGAGTGCGTCCGAGGATATCGTTTGACTAAATTTGCCCTCTCAAAAAATTAGCCTGTTAAGACCCAATGAATCCATTTACCTTCATTTTGTAAAATTTTGCTTAAATTTTTGTTCAACCTTCCCTAAATTAAGTTCCAATCATGCTTAATTTTTCTCAAATTTTCATACATTTTGATCAAACCTTTCTTACATTTTTGTCAAAATGCTGGGTGTTGGCAAAATCCACGGAATAAAACATTACCCACGGAAAGTTACCAGATTTATACTCCGTGGCCAAGAACCATAGAGGCATAGAACTCGACGGCACGGACCAAGGAGGATTACAACTTTTCACGGGTAGCCACCTGTAAAATTTGACGAATTTTCATATATTTTGAAACACTTTCTCACAGCATCAAAAATTACTCGTTAGGCCTCGTTAGTGTTCAGGAAGCCTTTGATGCCTACCAGTAAAGTACGAGTAAAGCTTACAAATGCTCACAGCATTCGCACATCCAATATAGTAAATAGCATTTGATGGACACAGACACACCTATCGTCGCTGGAGAAGCAAAGTGGTCTAATGCACGAAGTGCTAAAAATTAACTGAAATAACAACCATCAAATTTGATGCAAACTGAAATAACCACTATCATATATATCTGTGAAAATTTCCATTACAAAAGCACGAGGAATTAAGGGACAAGATGTATTAACCACCCCCATATTTTTTACTGCATTGGGATTCTCTATTACAATTTTGGAATAATAATCTCAATGCGGTTAAATACATATATATGTATGGGGGTGGTTATTTCATTTTGTCCCTTAAATCCTCGTGCTTTTCTGATGTAAATTTTCCCAGATATGATGGTGGTTATTTCAGT
The DNA here is from genome assembly GCA_034693705.1 of Spatulosminthurus flaviceps. Lineage (NCBI taxonomy): Eukaryota > Metazoa > Arthropoda > Collembola > Symphypleona > Sminthuridae > Spatulosminthurus > Spatulosminthurus flaviceps. The sequence goes on from JAQFXU010002447.1 coordinate 14,885, forward strand.
TTGCATCAAATATGGTGGTTGTTACTTGAGTTTGCTTTTAAGCAATTCGTGCATTAGACCACTTTGCTTCTCCAGTGATGATATACATGATATTTAAAAATCACATTTGGTACCACAATTAGGGGGAAATTTTTGGTCCACAAAACATTTTGTGGACACAATAAAATCACACTTCTGTCAGCAGTCCACTCACACATGTACATGAATGTTACAAAAGTCATTCAGAAGTACTCAATTGAAGAGACATATTTAAGAAATGAGAATTTTTCTAGAAAACGCTCATTTTTGAAAGCGGCTCTAAATTCAATATATCAAGTATCCATGTGATTAACGCTTATAATTTCTTGAATTTTCAAAATTTAGTATAATTTCGAAAACTAATTGCCAAAGTTTTCGTCCTCCAACTAAATTTCCATGCTGGGGGTGCGCATGTGCGGATTTTTACTTTATTTTCCCCCTAAACTTACCAAGTATTCACAGTAAGAACACAATTTTGTTATCCATTTCTACACCATCTGGTGAAATTACGGCAGGTCCTGGGAATACACACATGAAAATATAATAATTTATAATAATAATAGTTTATTATTACTATTTAGTATGTAATAATCCTTGCTCATTATTACAAAAGTAATTAGAAGACCATGCGAAATTTGAAGTTGGCCCGACAAAACTAGCAAAAACCTGGCGAATAATGTATTTTCCAAAACCCAACGCCACCCGTTTAAAAAAAAGCAGACAAGTCAAGGATCAATGCATTATTGATTTTCTTTGTTAATTATAAATATTGTTAATTATTATGCTAACGCCATTTTAATTCATAAAATATCTTGCAAATAAACAACTATGGGAAGTTTCTGCGCGCTTTTCTTCTCAAAGGAAATAAACTAAAGAAAAGGGTGGCTTTGATTACAATAATGTTCTATACTTTAATGGAATCAAATTATGTAGTCAAAAGCTCAATAGTTCTCACCTATCCGTATAAATTACAAAACAATGTTTAATGCTGTGCACAAAAAAAATAATTGCTGTGAATATTTTGTAGTATTTGGTTCATATAATTATTCTTGTTTTGCTCAGCCAATGTTATTGAGCATCCACCGCACGTAAAAAAATTGCTGGATAGAAAAGTACCCACGTGTAATTTTCCAATGTATTTCTTTATATGGAAAGTCAAAAGGGAAAAAATCTACTGAGTTAGGTAATATTGATTCACAGGTGTAAAAAGCATTTAATTACACAGGAAAGGATGAATGTAAAATTTTGCTAATTTCCAGAATAAATTAATCCCAGGCTTAAATTCCCATAGAATTTTCTTTAAGTTGATTGTTAAGGACAACAGAATTGGATTAGTGAGAATCCCTCCAATCATTTGATCACGTCATAATAATAATTATTTATTATGAAATTATTTCAGCTTATTGTTAGTTTTTCAAATCCAATGTATTTATGTAGATAAAGAACTACAAATAGCTTCCTTACTGGAAAACCCCCTGGAACAAAAGCACTGCATATATACGGAGCTCTGCGGGGAGCTAATTCAGTCAGTTCCAACGTTTTGCTGAAAAGGGAAATATTTAAGGGACGAAATACATTTATAAACTAAATTCATTCCTTTGAGAATAAATGTTAAAATTATTTATCCTCCTGAACAACACGGTGGATAATTTCAAGAGTTAGAAAAATAAAAAAATTAAAACAATTCCTTTTTTCAAATTTGCAATTATTTAATTTTGAGGAAATTTTCACTCAAAATGTACATCGAACTAGGGATTGTTTTTGTGCTCTATTTTCTATCCCACAGTCTTAGCAGAAAATCCCGGAAAAAAAATAATAGTGAATTAAAAGAGGAATTCCAGAATTCTGATATAGAGAAAAAAACCAAGGAAATCCGATTCCAAGGTAGATTTTATGATGTGACGGATTTCGTGAAAAACCACCCGGGAGGGGCCATTATTGGATTTTATGTAAATAATGATGAGGACGCTACTCAAGCAATACAACAATTTCATCATCGTTCAGCAAAAAAGGTGGAGGCAATTTTAAAATCCTTCAAGAGCAGGCCCATTTCCGAAGAGGAGGTCTCTAGGGAAAAGAATTTCAAGTATGAGGAGCTGACCCAGGACTTTAATAAATTATATCACGAGTTCAAAGCGGAGGGACTTTTTGAGCCGGATGGATTCCACGTGGCGCTGAGGATTGTGGAAATTATTTTGATTGGTGCCTTTGGATTGGGGGTGGCTGCCTTGAGTAGGGAAAGTAGCGTTGGTGTTTGGGCGGGAAGTTTGATTTTTGGCATTTTTATGGTTCGAGCTGGCTATTTAATGCACGAGTTTGGCCACCATTCAATGACGGGGAGGCCGAAGTGGGATAGGCTCTTGGAAGAAGTTGTCATTGGTGAGTTACATTGTAGAGCGGATCATGAATCCAGGATTCTTTTGAGATTTTGCTATTCCATAATACGTAAATATTATTGGCAAATTAATGAGTGACGTAGTCGTCCGATTTAGATTTAGATGTTTCTTTTTACATTTCCTTATGAAAGGTCTGGGGTTGGGATTATCTGGTTCGTGGTGGCGGAGTCAGCATAATCGCCACCATGCGATGCCACAGAGACTAAAACATGACGTGGATTTGGAGACGGGGCCGTTGGTGTCCTTCAACGTTGCCGCTTTCGAGGATAAATCATTCGCCAAGTTTTTTGTTCGTTACCAGGTAAAAATCCACATGCTTTGGAAATAGATTTGCGTTCGGGTCAAGTATTTTTCAAAGACGGTGAACTTGACTTGACCGTGAGCTTGACCTGACCATGAACTTGACTTGATCATGAACGTGACTTGACTATGAACTTGACTTGACCTGACCATGAACGTCACTTGACCATGAACTTGACCCTGAACTTGACTTGACCATGAACTTGACTTGACCATGATACTTCAAGTAATTATTACCTTCAACCTGAACTTGGCTTTTAGGATCAAGTACAAGTTTGGATTTTCGTGTATTTTACATTGGATTTGAGCTTGGGTGTTAAGTTTCAGTTTCAAGTGAAAAGATCGGATTTGGACATGACTTGAACTTGTACAAATTTTGCAATTCAATTTAAAGGCTTAATTTTTTCCAAAAAACGCAATTTTAGTTTGATTACATGCATCACGTTTTTTTTACTTGAACTTGACCATGAAATCCGCATCAAGTAATATCTCCCCACTTCGAACTTGACTTGAGTTATAAAATCATGGTCAGGTAAAGATAAAACAAGATAAAACTTAATAACTATGACCCGAAAAGCTCAAGTAAAATTTCGAAGTTACTTGAACTTGACCCGATCTTGAACGCCACTTGAAAAACGCGTATCTTACTTGAACTTGATTGCACCTCTGTTTGGAAAGAATGCTTAGTTATCGTTGGAATACAAACAGGTTTGTGTGGGTCATAAAAATTACCAAGGGTTACCAAAATTTTAAATATAATACGCAGGCTCATTAAATGACTCTATTTTTACAGGCTATTCTTTTTGTACCAATTTACACTTTCCTGGCGATCCTTCGTTGGAAATTGCACCTTCACCCGAGATACGCGTTCTTGAAAAAGCAGTACCACGAGTTGGGGCTCATGCTTCTTCATTACATAATTGTCACCTACTACCTTGGTCACTGGCCTTACCTCTTTGCCGTGACATTCTTTGCAAACTCGTTGATCTTAACATTCGCACTTTCCCACTCCCATCTCCCCGTCACAGACGAGCCACGTCATTGGGTGGAATATTCTTTGGTTCACTCCATGGACATTCACTCCTCCCCCTTCATTGATTGGTGGACGGGGTATTTAAATTATCAAATTGAGCATCATCTTTTCCCTACAATGCCCCACTTCCGCCATGCAAAAACGTGGAGGAGGGTTCGGGCCTTTGCCTTGAAGCATAATTTACCTTATTTGAAAACTTCCTATGGAACTGCATTGAAGAAGGTTTTTAGTAATTTATCACATGTGTCTAAAGAGCTTGGGCGTAGGGATTAAAGCATTGGTTTTTATATGGTGAATTGCTCCAAAGATAGATGCCCCAAAAATTGTGACACTAATAAAAGGGAAAATTGCAAATCATTTTGCGTGTTTAATAAAACACGGTGAGGCGTTTCACAATGCTCATTTTTCCACGAACTGTAAATTTTGGTAGTAATAAAATATTATAAGCAATAATATTACTTTCCTCCAAAAATGAATCTTTCTTTACATTCTCTCCATACTAATCTTACTTGGTGCAAAAGGAAGACAAAGTATACTTGAATAGATGGAAAGTAATTATTGTGCAAAAATTGTGCTTGTTTGGATCCCAAATTATCCTGAAAAATGTTGGCCAATTTTTCTACTTGTATATTTTGATTTCAAAAAAATTAAGATGAAAGTTTAAATTCTACACAAAACCACAATAACACTAATTTTTGAAAATAAACTTCAAAAAGCACTTTTCGAAGCCAAAAACACAGAAACAGGTGGCAAATTCACTGAAAAATGGGTTGATGAGGAGGGACTCTGCGCAAATTAAAATAACTTAACCAGAAAAGCACGCATAATTTTTTGTACACTCAATAAAATTGATCTTCTATGTATTTCCAGTGATATTTTTCCGCCCTTACTAGAAATTGTTATAACATCATTTCCGTCTTTCCATAAAGGTCATTCCAAGAAGAAGCAACCTTCCTCTGCAAAATGAAAGGCAAAAGTGTAAATGAAAAAAACCTGGAATACAATTTTTTTGAATTTCGTGAAAATATTCATTAAATCTCACCGCATTTGCATTTATCCGGAGCATCCCTTAATTCCTGCTTCAACCAATCCTGAGGGATTTCTGGGATGTAGCTGATGTAATTTAAATCACAAGCGCTGTCGAAACTCTGTGTGAGGCCATACAACAAATACTCGGCATCTTTTTTTGGGATGCAGGCAATTGGTGAGCCCCAATCACCCTGAAAAGCCACGATTAAAGGTTATTTTAGGTTTTTAGTGAAATAATTAAATTATAAAATTCAAATGTTTATTTAAAAAAAACTCACACTACACATTCCAGAAGTAGTCACGTAGGTGGGTTGTTTCTCATCCACTTCCGTAAAAACGTTGGTGGATTGCGTAGATTTTTCTCGGAGCTCCGTGGCAAAAGCCCCCTGCTCATTAACTTGTGTTCTTCCCCATCCTATTTTTGTACAAAGGATTGGGATGGGTGCTCCCTCTGGGGCTAATTGAATGGATTTGACACTCTTGCTGAATGTGAAGGGCTCAGCTAGATGGAGGAGCGCGTAGCAATGTTTTTGGCTATAAAATGAATTTTATACCGCTTAAATTTTTCTGCTCTTCTGGAATATCCCGTACTTTATTGTCCAAAGGATTTTCAAAGCGAAGAGTACAAAAAAACTTTTGTCATCCAAATTCTGTGCTAAAATTCTAAATTCCTTTATATTTTTTCAAAATTCCCACCAAACTTTCACAAAATATTTTGGGTCTGGCCCTTTCATGTATTTTTTTTAGGGAAGAAGATGGAAAAATTCTCAAAAATATTTTACCCGTCCGATGCAGGGTCCACAGAATAATGACAAATTTCCCGCACCTGTTGATTGTCATCAGCCTTGTTCACGCGGAATTTCCCCCCAATGACTTTTACAGCTTGTGAGAGCATTGGGGAACAAATGGTAATAACTGTAAATTCATCCAGGATGGCTCCGTGGTAGGTCCCGTCCGTAAAGGTAGTATTAAACCCAATCATTGCAACAAATGGTCTCGCATTCTTAGGATTTACCACAATTCCATTTAAAATGCACTGACCAAAGCCCACTGAATTTCCTACAAAGAAATTTTCAATTTTAAATTGTTTTGAAAATTTT
>JAQFXU010002448.1:0-20756 GCA_034693705.1 Spatulosminthurus flaviceps
ACTATGTCTCTTCAAGAAACGATAATATAACGATATCCTGAAGATATCACTTGCAAGAGACGATAACATTGCGAATTCTACGAAACATTACCGATATCTTCAGGATAACTTGTGCTATCTGGGACGAGCCAGAATTATGTGAGCGATTGGTGGGAAAAGTATGTTTATCTCATGGGACGCACACCTTTGCTAATAGGCTCGAATTTTTATTGCATCGATGCTGTTGAGGAGGCAACTTCAAATCAGGCAGCGCGAGCTGCAATGCTAACATTCGGAGCTCTACAGTTCCGTGAATCAATTGATAATCAAACTTTGAAACCTGTAATAAATCTTCAATCACAGAGTACTTTTGAAGTTTTCAACGTGATTCAAGAACTAAATGATGGAATATTTGAATTGACTCAGCTCATTGGACAAGGAGTGATTCCGTTATGCTCAGCACAGTATGAACGTACCTATAACACAACAAGGATCCCCGGAGAGACAACGGATCGGATCGTACATTATGATTCCAGCGACCACGTAATTGTTTATCACAGAGGAAAGTATTTCCACGTACCGATTTGTCACGAAAATGGCGAACTTTTGAGTTTGGCGGAGTTACAGTTGCAGTATAATCGAATTTTGGAGGATAAGTCGGTGCCTGCAAAAGGCGAGGAAAAACTTGCCGCTCTAACGGGCTGGGACCGTACAAGATGGGCGAGGGCAAGGACATCATTTTTTTCAGCGGGTACTAACAAGCGTTCCTTGGATAAAATTGAAAGGGCTGCCTTTGTAGTTTCTTTGGAAGATGAAGACCATTCAGCAGATATTGTCAGTTTCCTCATAAATATTTGTGTTTTAAGTTTCAAGCTTTTTCACACTTCATGCATATGTACTTGTTTTCTCAAAAGTATTCTGCGGACACCCCTCATTTGGACAGCTTCTCAAAGGCCGCTTTTCATGGAAATGGCTATAACCGTTGGTGCGACAAGTCTTTTAATTTTGTGATTTCACGCAACGGGAAGGTAAGACAATTTCTTCGTGTACAAATTCTACATTGCGTCAATAAAAGTAATCTTTCGCTTGAGCAACGCACTTTCTCCAGGGTGCCTTGCACGTCGAACATAGCTACGCAGACGCTCCCATTGTTAGTCAAATGTGTCAGCTAAATTTGAAGGCCGGTCTCTCCTACAAAGGGTAAACGAATTACAATATTTGAAAATAGTTTTAAAAGTTAAAGCATATTCGCAATTTTTAGCATTTTGGACACGAATGGTGTGATCACCACACCAATCCAAAGGGATCCTCCAAAACACGAGAGACTAGAGTGGGACATGTCAGACTCCTGCCTCGAGACCATAGAAGCTGCTGCGGCTGATGCACAACGTCGTATTGAGGATGTTGATGTTAAAGTCCTTTCTCACCGACCTTTTGGCAAAGGTTTGATGAAAAAATGCAAAGTGAGTCCCGATGCATTCATCCAGATGGCGCTTCAACTTGCCTACTATCGGGTAAGTCATGATGCCCCGAAGTCCCTCTATGGATTCCTTCTGTATCAGGTTAACTTGCAATTTAACTTATTTCTGTCCTTTAGGTGAGTGGTAAATTTGACCTAACTTACGAGGCTGCAATGACACGTTTCTACAAATTTGGTCGAACCGAAACTGTACGATCTTGTACTGAAGAATCTTGCAATTGGGTACTTGCTATGGAATCTGGAGCTAACGTAATGAGCGGAATTCAAATATGAAAATGCTTTGCATTTTATATCTTTATGTTTGTAGATTTGAATCAATATTTTTTATTACAGAAGGAAGAAAAGCTAAGGCTTTTTAAACAAGCTTGGGAAAAGCATCAGCACAATTATCGTCTGTCCATGAGTGGCGAAGGCTTCGATCGTCATTTCTTTGGGTTATACGTTGTTGCCAAGCACCTAAAAATTGAATCGGATTTTTTAAAGGTTTACATTGAAATCTTGGTAGCAACCACATTCCTATGTCTTCTCATGTAATTCAAACACAACAAAAATATGCCTGCAGGAAGCGTTAGGGTCGCCCTGGAAACTTTCCACATCTCAGACACCCACGTGGCAAGAGTCCGTTAAAGAGACTCCCGTAGTTACAAGTGGAGGTGGTTTTGGTGCTACCTGCCCCGACGGATATGGAGTTTCTTACATTGTTGGGGGAGACCATTCCCTGGTCTTCCATGTGACCTCGTATCGAAGTTGTCCAACTACCGTAAGAGTTCAGTGTAACTGTTATCTGCCGTCAATAAATCAACGCTGTTCAAGCATTACATATTGTGAAATGTTGTTGTCTATCTTACAGGATTCCACCAAGCTCACCCAAGAAATCGAAAGAGCTATGGATGACATCCGAAAATTGCATGATGTGGAGCTCGAATTAAATGGAAAATTTCAAGGGTCTAAATAAAGGAAAACTTCATTACGTCATTACCAATTTTTAGGGTGGCGTCAGCCCCTTTAAAAAATACTATGGTCTGTACGGCTGTACGCACCTTATCGCACTTGTAACTCACGTAATATTAGACCGATATTGTTCAATGTTTTCCTGGTCATTTCTTAAACTAATATTAGGAATGAGATCGTTATTGGTTGAATTCATTCCACGCTTTCGCGAGTAATAAAATCCAAATTAAATACACCAGCTATATTCACCTCCAAAACTTCCACAATGACTTTTTCGGACGTATACCAATTTCTTTTACGGCAGCACAATTTATTGTACAGTAATCGTAAGAATTTTAGAAAACATTCCATATTGTTCACACAATTCCAAATTATCCGTTGTCATCGCATAGGAAATTTCCAAATTTTAGTTCCTTTTAAACGTAAACGACGAAATGTAGTTTTATGCGGCGGTTTCATGTACTAACGGGTTTTTTTAAGTTTGAATTTTTCAGATCTGTCGGTTATGGTGGGAAATCATAAGAGAAAATTTCCACTAGAAATACTTGCCTTTTTCGGGGATAAAAAAATATTAGCGCTGTTGTAGCGGTAAGAATAGAGTTGCACTGTATTCTCTCCCTTATTTACATATGTCTATATAGTGACTTGGAACTTGTCCAAGTCATAAAAAATATAATAAAAAAATAGCATTATTCCCTTGAAATTTCGTCACCCCCACTTTGCTGGACGTGGATGAGTCTCTCACATTGATTGCATTAGAACTTATTTTCTCAATAATTCATATAACTTGCTCACCATCACAATCTCTTCCATACCATTAGCACATATGACACACTCCAGGAAATCAAGGTTGGCAGAAGTGACTCACGTTAACTTTGCAATTATGAATAGATATACTTATGAGCTTCGAAGTCCGATGGATTTTCTGCGAGAAATTTTGTGTAGGAATTTTTGACTTTGGAGAATGTGAAAATTCCAGTTTGATTAATTACATATTTCAGACAAGTCTGGCTAGTTCCCATCAATGAGAAATGTTGTAAAAAAGGTAAAACTAGGAAATAATTTAAGGCATATTTTATTATAAGCTTGGATTTGAATCTTCCTGAGGTATCAAGTACCGGAGTAATTTTTATAATTTCTAGCAGTTTACATTTTGTATTCGTATCTGATCGCGTCCTACTTTCTGTGGGTTTGAATAAAGTTTGTGAAAAAATATTGGGAGCAAAATGATATCCACGAGTTTATTTAATCCGAGACAGCCTTGGACCAGGAGATTTAAAAGAAATCACAGGGTAAGATAAAAATAGCAAACATAAAATTCTAACTTGTTTTGTAACTTTAGTATGATTTTCTTTTTGACAAATTATTTCTATAGGAAAATTTAATATCAGGATGCTATCCCGGCTCCCTTCGCAGTGCTCTGACGGTTGTAGCTCTAATTGTATCCTTGGCAGGCACAGATTTAACATTTGGACTCACAAAGTATTTGCAAGTTAGTTTGAAAATGTGAGTTAATTTTTTTAAAGTAATAAATTATATATTATTATGTATAATAATTAATATTAGAATATTATAACTATTACAATTAATATCGTTTTAATATTCCAAAAGTTGAAATTATGTAACTCTACTTTGTGCAACTCATTTTGTGACTGTAGCTTTGTGAACAACTACAATATAATAGCCGTAGTTGATGGTGATGGTGGTGGAAAAAAGAGGTATCATTTATAACAATGAATTGACATAATGTAGCTTTATGTGCAGTTCGAGCTTATGGAGTACTCTTATAGCGGCAGTTCTCATTTGGAGCTTGAGTTGTTCTGTGAGAAAATTCCTACTACGGAGGCTTCTACAATACAGAGGTACATAATTTACGTTTACGTATACAAACATAATAATATTTTTAAAAGGTTTTAAATACATTGGAGGGTTTGGACGACTAATTCAGCGGTGCAATATTATTATTTTAAAGGATGGCTCTACGAAGGCAACACCCCTTCCTTGAAGACAAAGCTTTTTGTCATGTCCGTCCGCTTACTAAATGGCTGGTTCTTACCATTGTCCACTCAACTCTACGGTCTCCAAGGGATTTTGCCCACATTACCCATTCCAAATGTAGGAAAATCTGTTGAAAGGGTAAGAAAACTGCAATGGAAAATATGTACGACGATAAGTTTTTAAAACCTTAAAAATGATTTTAAATTTCAATGTACTGCAGTACATTTCATCCATGAAACCATTGGTGTCCGAGGAAAAGTTCCATAAGCTGAAGGTAGACGGTGCAGAATTTGTGAAAAAATATGGCTCGCTTCTACAACGTTACCTTTGGTTCAAGTATTGGTAATAAAAACAGCCGAAAATTAATTTTCATGGGACTTTTCCTTTTGCAATCAGAAAGCATAGGAATAAGTTTTATGATGTAGGAATCGGATTCTAATTAAGGTAAGTCTTTTTTGTATTCCATGCAGGACGAGCCAGAATTATGTGAGCGATTGGTGGGAAAAGTATGTTTACCTCATGGGACGCACACCTTTGTTAATAAGCTCGAATTTTTATTGTGTGGATGCCGTTGAGGACACAACCTCAAATCAGGCAGCACGAGCTGCTATGGTAACGTTCGGCGCTTTACAATTCCGTGAATCTATTAATAATCAAACTCTAAAGCCCGTAAGGAATCTCTGAAAATCTATGCTTTTAAAATGATAACCATGGTATGGTAGAGGTAATAATGAATTTAACAATGAGGGAATTTATGGATTGATTCAGCTCATTGGACAAGGCGTGATTCCCTTATGCTCAGCTCAGTATGAACGAGCCTTTAACACAACAAGGGTCCCCGGGGAAACAATGGATCGGATTTTACATTATGATTCCAGCGACCATGTGATTGTGTATTGTAAAGGGAAATATTTCCATGTACCGATTTGTCACGAAAATGGCGAACTTTTGAGTTTGGCCGAGTTGCAGTTGCAATTTAAGCGAATTTCGGAGGATAAGTCGTTGCCGGCCAAAGGCGAAGAGAAACTTGCTGCTCTAACGGGCTGGGACCGTACAAGTTGGGCAAGGGCAAGGACAGCATTTTTTTCAGGGGGCGTTAACAAAAGATCCTTAAATAAAATTGGGAGAGCTGCCTTTGTAGTTTCTTTGGATGATGAGGATCATTCGTCAGATATTGTGAGTTCACTGAATTTTTTTATATGTTAAATTATAAAAATTTAATTGAATAAAATACGTATTATATAAAAATATAACGTAAATTATAGGTTTTTCCACTTTTCATGAATATATGTTTTTTGTTAAAAGTATTCTGAGGAGACCCCACATTTGGACAAACTCGCAAGGGCCGGTTTACATGGAAATGGCTACAACCGCTGGTGCGACAAATCCTTTACTTGTATAGTGTCAAATAATGGGAAGGTAAGATAATTTCTTAGTACAACATACTAAAGCTGTCTACCCAATGATTACAACAACAATGACACGTAAGCAACCCCTTTTTTGTGCAGGCTGCTATAAACGTGGAACACAGCTACGCAGACGCGCCCATTATAGGTCAAATGTGTATGCTAAATTTGAAGGCCGGACTCTCTTACAAAGGGTATTAAAAATATTCATATTTGCAAATATAATTTGAAAAATTCAAAAAATTAAAGCTGATTCTTTGTTGTTTAGCATTTTGGATGCGAATGGTGTGATCACCACTCCAATCCAAAGGGATCCTCCAAAACCCGAGAGACTAGAGTGGGAAATGTCAGACTCCTGCGTCGAGACCATAGAAGCTGCTTCGGCTGATGCACAACGTCGTATTGAGGATGTTGATGTTAAAGTCCTTTCTCATCGTCCATTTGGCAAAGGTTTGATGAAAAAATGCAAAGTCAGCCCCGATGCATTTATCCAGATGGCGCTCCAGCTTGCCTACTATCGCGTAAAACTTGATTTCCTCTTCCCCTTTTATGTTGTGTGTATTCCTTCCTTACAATTTTCCAATAATTTGAATTGTTGCGGGTCTTTAGATGAATGGTAAATTTGACCTAACGTACGAGGCAGCTATGACAAGATTATATAAATATGGCCGAACCGAAACTGTTCGATCTTGTACGGAAGAATCTTGCAAATGGGTGCTTGCTATGGAATCTGGAGCTAGCGTAAGAAGCCCTAAAATTTAAACATTGAAAAACATTTGAATCGTTTATCGTATCGTTATATGTTAATCCATGTGAATCCATGTATTTCGTTGCAGAAGGAAGAAAAGCTCAAGCTTTTTAAACAAGCTTGGCAAAAGCATCAGCAAAACTACCGCCTGTCCATGAGTGGCGAAGGCTTTGATCGTCATTTCTTCGGTTTATACGTCACATCCAAATACCTAGATATTGATTCGGAATTTTTAAAGGTGAAGTTTCAAATTTTTAACATGTAAAACCGTGAACGTCCATGTTCTTCTTAAGCAAATTAAACAACCAAAATTATGACTGCAGGAAGCGTTAGGGTCACCCTGGAAACTCTCAACCTCTCAAACACCTACGTGGCAAGAAACAGTCAATGAACCTCCGCTAATTACAACTGGAGGCGGTTTTGGTTCTCCTTGTCACGATGGATATGGAGTTTCATACATAATTGGAGGAGATCATTCCCTCATCTTTCATGTGAGCTCCTATAGAAGTTGTCCAACCACCGTAAGTGTTCTGTACAAATTTTTTCTCTCATTATATCAATACTTTTTGAAAAGTATTGTAACCTTTTCTTTTGTTACGTAGGATTCAACCAAGTTCACGCAAGAAATCGCAAGAGCAATGGATGATATCCGAAAATTGCATGATGTTGAGCTCCAAGTAAAAGTACAATTCCGAGGATTTTCGTGATTTTGATTTTGTTTCAAATAAAGAAAACTTAGCTGAATTAACTACTTTGAGAAAGGCGTAAGCCCCTTTAATAATAGCAATAGTTTATTCACCCTTTTGTATGAAAGTCCCTCATCGCGATCATAAATTACTGGAACGATTTTCTTCTCAATTGTTTCGCAGCATTCCCAATGTAATGGACAATCTTTTCCCAAATAATGCTTATCTACATTTAAAAAAGTAATTATTATGTGCTAGCGTTAACCATTACAGAGCCATAATCACGTTACCATATAAGGGATAAAAAGAAAGGGGTGGGGATAGTAGCTACAGACTCATTTCCCTTCATAAAAATATCCTTTTATTTATCCATGAAATGCACAAAAGCCTTTAGCTTTGACGTCATATTTGCACTTTGAAACCAAAATCTTGAACTGGGGGTTCAAAAGTCCAAAGTATCAAGTAAAATTAATTAGAACAAATAATGTTGTTTTTTCCTGATGGTTTTTAACGGAAGGAAAAGCTAATAATTGGTGCTACTTGACAAACGAGCATTGTAGCGCATACGAGTAAAAAAACTGTTTGATGGGAAAGAGATAAACCTCAACTTATATGGTTTTGTTTGTTTTATCCTCCATATAGCCCGTATGTTTTTCCATTGGCTAGGAAATAATAAAAACAGGTTGGTTGAAGGAGAGCTAATTTGATATATATGTATGCACATTACTTGGGAATACCCAAGTTTCCTTTGACTTGACTTTTCCACCTATGTACTATGTATTATTTATGAGTCCATTAGTTGACAGAAGAATATGCTTGATTTCTGTAGATTTTAATTAATATGTGGTTGTTCGCACTATAAATTCTCATGCAAGTTACAATAAAGTTACAAGTAGAATTATAATTATTATTGTTTATGATGCGTATTGTCCATCAATCTTACCACATAATATTGTTCCAGCAGTCTGAAGGTTTCCCAGCTCCCGATTATATACGTACATACTTTATACAGCCATATAAATTTGGAGTCCAAAATACGTATAAAAGTCACGCGAAAAAAACATGTTGAAATTTTGCGAAACTATTTGGGTGGAAAAATTTGAGATGACATGAAATTTTTTTAGTATCGCATTTGCAATATGCAGATGTGAATATGTATTGGTTTAAATAAATACATAATTTCCACGTGATGGGTTTTTTAAAATAATTCACAGCAGCTGAGCTGTGGGAAGTATTTAACTTTCCGGCATAATGCAATAATAATCATTGCTTCATTATAATTAAACGTGTGAATAAAATACGGCATTGGATTTGCAATGAAATAATAAATCATATGCCATATTTCTATATTACAATATTTTGCAACATTTTTTATACACTTTTTTTTGCGATGTGACCTTTACAGTAGACGGGAAAATTTTGTAAGAATTCGAACTGATTTTCAAGGTAAATATCCATAACCTGCACAAATTTGATTTCATGCCAACTTATCCTGGAAAATCCTCCTCTTTTATTATTGATTTTTAGCATGGAAAAATTTAATATTCTGAACCACACAAAATATTCAAAGACTTGACTCGTATACTAAAAGGAATCTCTAATTAAATCCCTTGTTGTATAGTACAATAGACAAACTTTGTACATGACAAGAATCACATCCACGGATTTTTCCAAAAACTCTTTGCTCATTTTCCAGCTGGAATAATCTCAAAGGAACCGGTCCTATATCTTAAGTACCATTATCTTACACACAGGCATTTGGGTTTCAGTAAGATTGCAAAAGTAATGCAAAAAATTCTTATTTATCAAGAATAAATTTCTTCATACTTTTTCCAGCTAAGAATAATATATGTTTGCTCCTCAAAGGCACGTAGTACCTTCCAAATCCATGTGACGAAAGCATGGGGGAAGCATAAAAGCTGAAACATATTCATAAAGGGTCGGACCATCGTAATTTAAATTCATTGCGGATTTTTTTATCGGAGAAATGTTCAAGTTGTCTTTAAAAATTAGAAGCTTTGGAAAAGTCCGCTAATAAAATTTGCTTAGTATAGCTTGAGAAATTCTAAAGTCCGCAATGTTGACTAATGTACTTACATATAGTTGTGTAGTTGCATAAAATCAAGGAAGAATAGCGTTCTTATAATGGAGGCATTGTTAGTTAAGTGCAAGAGATAAACCCTTTGGAATTTATAGCCTGGCTCTTCTTATTTTGCGTCTTCTCATGCACAGTCAGTTTATTCGTATCCACCGGCACGTGTGTTTCCGCTCCGCACAAAACTTTTGTTCAAGTAAACCTGAACGGTGGGAAAATGTTCAAACAATTTTATAGGATTCATAGGGTAAATATAATAGGATTTATAAGAATTAATTACAAATTACAATTATTCAAAATTCTAATTTTGTGATTTTTCTCATTAAAATTGTGTGGTAACATTTTTGACGTGAATTTTTCCAGCATTGCCTGATTTTTGGCTACTATCCAAGTTCCCTAATTTCCGCATTTGTGTTTCTTATGATTGGATTATCCGCCTGTTCTATTGGACTGGATGTAACCTTTGGACTTGATAACTATATCCGTAGGATATTTTATGGGTAATTTCAAGTATTGTGAATTGAAATTTTTTATGACACTTCCACGCGCACGTGTGTTATTTTTGTTGTTGAATTTCCCATCGGAGTTGAATATGCTTGTTGACAATGTTTTTAAGGGGGAAATGTATAGATGATAGTTAAAAAACTGGCTCTTGTTTTTCAATTGTAGGGACAAAGGTCAGGGGCAGTTGATTAGTTCCGTTGTAACTATTTCGTTCCTTTGGGTTACAGCCTGTTATTTCCGCATGTACATCCTTAGGAAGCTGCTCTCGTATAGAGGTGAGTTTTAATAAGGGGAATTCATGTATGTGTAATGAATATGAGATTTTTACGTGTTGACTTTGTGTGAAAATGAGGATTTTGTTGATAACCAATAATAATAGTAATATGCAATAGTAATAATAGTAATAACAGTAATAATAATAAAAATTGAATACTTCAAGTAGGAAGATTGAGCTGGAGTAATGTGACCTTGAAATAATTTTGTTATTATTGTTCCATAGGTTTTCTGTATGACGCGAGGAAGCCGAGTTGGAGGACAAAGCTAGTGATTTTTAGTGTAAAATGTTTGAATGGGTGGTTAAAGCCTATGACAAAAAATCTTTATGGTTTACAAGGACTTTTACCCTCCTTGCCTGTTCCCAATCTTCAGGATACAGTGAGAGGGGTAAGTATGTGTGCCTTTTGAAATAAATTAGAAAAAATAATGAGAATTTTTTTTTATGAGAAATTGAGAAAATGAGGCAATTTTTATTAGAAAAGCTCATTATGAATTTTCTGTGCTATTTCTAGTATTTAGACTCCATGCGACCTCTGGTGGATACGGATAAGCATGGGGCATTGCAAGCTCTAGGAGATGAGTTTCTTAAAACATGTGGACCGAAATTTCAACGATATTTACATTTCAAATCTTGGTATAATAATAGCATTGAAATCGTTAAGAAGACGTGAATTTTATAGGTGGGAAATTTCAATTTTTGAATTGTTTTAAATTTAGGATATCCTCCAATTATATAAGTGACTGGTGGGAAAAATACATTTATTTGATGGGTCGATCTTCAATACTTATAAATTCAAATTATTATGCATATGATGCATTGGAATGTCCGACGCCAAATCAAGCCACGCGCGCGGCGCTCATTACTCATGGAACGTTAAAAATCCGGGAGCAAATTGAGAAGAATCAGCTAGGGCCCGTAAGCGTCTTCAGTATAAAAATTATATTATAATGCATTTAATTGTTGTATGAATGTGATTAAGAATTTTTTTCAACCAGGTTATTATTCAAGATACAGTACCATTGTGCTCATGGCAGTACGAAAGGATATTTAACACTTGCCGCATACCCGGGGAAACCATTGATACAGTGCAGCATGAGGATTTCAGTGATTACATTGTAGTGCAGCATGGAGGGAGATACTTTAAAATCTGTGTTTACCGCCCAAATGGGCAATTATTGAGTGAAGCGGAGTTCCAATTACAGTTCTCAAGAATTTTGAATGATAAGAGCGCTCCTGTAGAGGGGGAAATGAAACTTGCGGCTCTAACTACTTGGGATCGTACGAATTGGGCAAAAACAAGGGGGAAATTTTTTTCAAGTGGTGTTAATCAAGAATCTTTAGATGCTATTGAAAAGTCCGCATTTGTGGTTAATTTGGATGAGGAAGATTTATTTGGTGAATATGTGAGTTTATTAAAATTTGAAATACCCGGGATTTTAAAAAATTCAGTGAAATCGTATGGAATCAAATTATTTGTAAAATGTAGACGGAGAAAGATACAAGTAAATTGGAACACTTTGCACGGAAAATATTTCATGGTAGTGGTTGCGACCGTTGGATTGACAAGAGTGCAAATTTTGTCGTGGGGAAAAATGGAAGGGTGAGTCGATATTTTTACTCTTCAGGATTTTCCTACGTTTTCGTTAAACTTCTATAACAATCCAATTGGCGGGAAGAGTAAATTTAAAAACACTCCAAAAATTCCAATGTCCCGCTCTTTTATTGTGTAGGCAGGCGTCCATTGTGAGCACAGTTGGGGTGACGCTCCGGTTGGGAGCCATGCGTGGGAAATCAGCTTGCGATATGCTTTGGATTATAAAAAGTGATTTTTTAAAATAATAAATTCCCAAATTATTAATTGCAAGACATTTAAGCACTAAATAATATTGATTGTTCCAGCTACGATGACAAGGGCTTCATAGCCACTCCCATAGAGATCCTGCCCCCGCACCCCGACCGTTTGAAATGGCAACTTCCTCAAGAATGCTTGGAATCTATTGACAAAGCAATGTTACACGCTGAGAAATTGATTAGCAATGTAGACCTGAAAATGGTTGCTTTCGAAACTTTTGGTAAAGGCTTCATGAAGAAATGCAAAGTTAGCCCGGACGCGTTCATTCAGATGGCGCTCCAGTTAGCTTATTTTCGGGTGAGTTTTTGGAATGATTTAAGAAACAATCGAAATAGACTAAAATTAGTAATATTTTTTAATTTTCGTTTTAAAACTGTTCCCCTTTTAGGATCAGGGGCAGTTCGATCTGACCTACGAAGCTTCCATGACCAGGCTGTATAAGCAAGGTCGCACCGAAACTGTGCGGTCGTGTACGACCGACTCTTGCCGATGGGTTCGGTCTCTTGTTCATGGTTTGCCGGTAATTTGTCTTACTTGAAATACAGCTTTAAAATATCTGCGGCGCAACGCTTAATGCAATTTTATTGTTACAGCGGGAGGAGCAAATCGAATACTTTCAAAAGGCATGTGAGCGACACCAAAATAGCTACCGCGACGCCATGAGTGGTAAAGGATTCGATCGACATTTATTTGGTCTTTATGTTATTTCCAAATATTTGAAAATAGACTCACCTTTTCTAAATGTGAGTCAATCCTTCTACATACGTATTATAGTTTATTTTTAAATTAGAATACATATTAAAAATCTAAAAATACACTGACCTCACAGGAAGCTCTTAGTACCCCCTGGCGGTTGTCCACATCCCAGACGTCCATGTCTCAAACGAAGCTAACCCCCCTGGTTTGTCCGGGGGGAGGTTTTGGACCTGTGGCAGAGGATGGCTACGGAATTTCATATATAATTTCTGGGGAGAATTTAATATTTTTTCATGTCACTTCCAGTAAGGCCAGTGTAAGGACGGTAAGCAAAATATTTTTAACAAGAATAACTTATTTTTGGCCACTTCCAAACAGGATTATAAATACTCAGGCTATTATATTGGATATTTCTAGGAAAAAATTAATGAGTCTTGTTTACAAAAATTGTTTACTTTCCAGGATTCTTCCCGATTTGCTCAAGGAATCCAAAGAGCTTTAAATGACATTAAAAATATGTTTACCCTGTGAATCCTAATACATTTTAATTTATTAAATAATCTCTGAAATTCCTGCTAAATATTTATACCTCTTCTCTATAAATATTTATTTTTTCATTCAACATGATTCGCCCTATCTAACCCGTGAATATTATTAAGATAGTTTACATGAATGAGGGACATAATTACTGCCATAATTATTCACAACAAAAATCAAATGACTTTTCTCATGTTATACTTTACATCTCAAGCATTACTTCCCATGTCAATTCTTTCCACCATCAATCATATTCACGGTTTCCCATTACATTTCCAAGAATAATAATATTAATTCTTTTATCCAGGAAAACCTCAATGATACTCAATTAATTTTTCCCTTACACCCATGATATAATGTAAATAATCGTAGTAATATTTGTCGTCTAGAAATCTTAAGGAATAAAATCTTAATATTATTAAACGCTATTTAAAATGTTGAGGACTTTAGGCCACTTTATCTGCAATACAAACAATGGGTTCCACAAAAACTTGTTTTGAAAAACTAGGGAAAATATCTCAAGTTGTACTTTGCCCTTTTCAAGCCCATTCGTTTAAAATGCGATATAATAGCCTCAGCAACAACATCAAGGCACATATACTCGACAACACACAGTGCGTGTATAATATAGGTCTGACTGAAAATGCATATAAATGCATGCTCTCAACCTCAACCTACCCTCAATCTTCAATATACGTACAATGTTAGTAACTTGCCCTTTATTATGAGCAGGTTGCTGCTTGATATAACGAGGACGAATGTTTTATATATATGAGGTTTCCTTCCAATGCAACACAAGAACTTGTTTGTGCTCGAGTTGGTTAGATTTGTCAGACTATGACAGATAAAGCAGAGGGAAAAGAGTACAGACAGTACAGAGCAGAGGCAGAGAGAGAGAAGGAGATTTTATTTTATATTTTTCTCTCGGATTCTCACTCAGCTCTCACTCTCTCAGCACTTTTTTCCTGTCTCTCAAAAAGGGAGGTCAAAAAAGTTTGTTTACAGTTAGTCAAATCTAACTGGGTAAAGTGGAATTTCCCTAAATGAAATAATTATTATTGTAGTTTACTTGGATTTTTTATTCGGCCGAGAGTTTTTTATTTCACACATTACAAGAAAGACTGAAAGAGAAGGAGTATTATTATTTGGAAGAAGAATAACTTTAAAAATTCATGGGAAAATGAGTTCCTTAATTTTGAAACTACAGAAATGGCATCGGGTAAGAGAATTTCAATTTTCTTATGCAACTAATAATATTAATAAAAAATATTAATTTTAATATTAATAATAATAATTACTATTATTATTCTACCCTTATTGCGTAACATAGAAAAACTTAATGTTTGGCTACTACCCGGGCTCTTGGAGAAGTGCGCTAACTTTTATGGTGGCCTCTACGTCGCTGTCATATTTTGCGCGCAGAGATATCCTTGGGTTGGAGCCAATAATTAGGAACATCATAGGGTACCGTAACTTTGAATTGGCCTGATATTCTGATAAATTCTGTTTATTATATTCATGGGTTTTTATTTCTGTACAATTGTGATTTCATAGATTTTGGGTAAATATAAGACTTGCCTTTTTGTACTGGTAATAAATAATTTTTGAAGCGGAATTTATTGTAGTTTGTGTGATTATAATTTATGTAAAATTTGTGCTATGTTGATATTTTACAGACGCCCGGAGAATGAAGAATTTGATGTGACACTTGCTGGGCTTACGGGTTTGACGGTCTGGTTATTATTATGTATTTTGAGGAAAATCGTACTTCGACGAGTTTTACTTTACCATGGTGAATACTTTTAAAAACTGAAATTAAATTGATTTGGAATGTTACAGTAGTTGTGAGAGACTGAGTTAAGGATTATAATTAATTGTTATTTTTAGGATGGATGTACGAAAGGGGAAAGCCATCTTTAAAGACCAAGCTATTTGCATTTACTCTAAGGATCCTTAATGGATGGACCAAACCTATATCAAAAAGGCTCTACGATCTTCAAGGGATTTTACCTTCGCTGCCGGTTCCGGATTTGAGGGCTACGGTTGATCAAGTAAGGAAGCTTCAAAAGCTATAAATGTATTGACTTCAAGTGTTTTGATTTAGTAAATGGAATTAGTTGATCGTTTGTATTTAGTATGTGGACTCAATGAAGCCTTTGGTGGATCCAAAAAAGCATGAAGAGCTCAAGAGGGATGGGGATGAGTTTGTTAAGAAAGTTGGGCCAAGGTTGCAGCGCTATTTAAAACTGAAATCTTGGTAAGTTAGATTGCATTTGCATTAATGAATGATGAAATGTGTTTGAAAAGCTTGATCACAGTTGATAACGATGGGAATTATGTTGAAGGTATTCACCAAACTATGTAAGTGACTGGTGGGAAGATTATGTGTATCTCATGCAACGGACGTCACTCCTGACAAGCTCCAACTACTACGCTATGGATGCTTTGAACGAGTCGACCAAGAGCCAAGCAGCTAGGGCTGCAATGATGAGCTTTATGTCAGCAGAATTATTTTCAAGGATTAAAAATAATACCTTAGAGCCGGTAGGTACATTAGTTTTGTAGAAGTTAAGAAATAGTGAAACTCGGTGAGGAGAGGAGAGATGAAATAATGAAATACATTGTATTTTCTGATTTTCAGCTCTTGGGTCAAGGTATGATCCCTTTCTGTAACTGGCAATACGAAAGATGTTACAGTTCCTGTCGTGTTCCTGGAGAAACTATAGACATTTTTGAGCATTATGAGAATTCCGGGCATATTGTAGTTTATCACAAAGGGCGATATTTCCAATTTAATATGTATCATGATCCGGGGAAGAAAATTCGGCTAACTCCTGCTGAGTTACAGTTACAGTTTGAAAGAATCTTAAGTGATAATTCGGAACCTGCTAAAGGAGAGGAGAAATTAGCTGCTTTGACAGCCTGGGATAGGACCAATTGGGCTAAGGCAAGAAAGGCCTATTTTTCTAGTGGAATTAATAAGGAATCATTGAGTGCTATTGAAACTTCCATTATTACCGTGTCTCTGGATGAAGAAGATTTCTCAGTTGAATATGCAAATGAGGTGTGTAGATTTTTATATGCCTTTTCTAAAGTAATACAACTTCGATGCAATAAGTATAAGATGCATTTTATGATTACAGTCTTCTCCAGGAGGAGCACCTTTGGATGATTTTGCGATGAAACTATTGACTGGGAATGGATATAACCGTTGGATTGATAAAAGTGTTTCCCTTATTGTGGGAACCAATGGACGGGTAAGGTTGGAATTTTGTTTGATGGTGATGTGATAGTGATACTGAGCATTGAACCTGCCTCAAGCCTCAATTAAATTTACTTTTTTTGTTACAGTGCGGTGCTATGGGAGAACACAGCTGGTAAGTTCACACATTAAGTACAATTTGCTATGAAAATTAACAAACCGAAATAGAATTAATTAAGTACTGAAGTGTCTCTAAATTAGAAAAAGTAATTTAGACGGTACAAAGTCTAAAAGTTTCTATGATTTTAGGGGCGATGGTTCTGTGACGGGTCACTTGTGGGAATTAGCGTTGGAATTTTCAACTCAATTTAAAGAGTAAGTTTGGCATTACATGTGAGACTATTGATTTCGGAGGAATGAATGAAGTAGCTAAAAGGTAATTTTTCATTCAGTTTGGACTCAAAAGGACGAATAACTACGCCCATTAAAATTAGTCCACCGTATCCAAAACGCTTGAAGTGGGATATCCCAAAGGAATGTATAGAATGCATGTATACATCTCTAGGGTTGTCAAAGACCCTCATAGAAAATGTGGACCAAAGGATTTTCGGATTTGAAACCTTCGGTAAAGGATTCATGAAGAAATGTCAAGTTAGCCCGGATGCGTTTGTTCAGATGACACTGCAGTTGGCGTACTACCGGGTAACTAAAAAAACAGCATTTCTTTTGAACTGGTACACATACATAATGCTTCGAGGCTTCTTAAATTTATTTAATACATTTTTTGTATTTAAGGACCAAGGGAAATTTGAAGCAACGTATGAACCATCTATCACTCGGTTGTTTCTCCAAGGCCGAACGGAAACGATTCGGTCATGTACGACAGAATCCTGTCGTTGGGTGCTGTCTATGGACGATAACAACGCTTCGGTAGTTACCATTTTTACTGTTAATCATGTCGTGTTGTCATGCGAATATTCCAGTGGCACTTTACTGGCTATTTTAACGCATTTTATCATATTTAACATTAATGTAATAATTACGTTTTTTAAACAGCGTAAAGACAAGATTACCTACTTCCAAGAAGCATGCGAAAGGCATCAGAAAAATTTCCGTGCCACTATGATTGGGAAAGGCTGTGACCGCCATTTGTTTGCTCTTTATGTTATCTCCAAATACTTGAACGTTGAATCCGAATTTTTAAAGGTATTAAAAATTTTGATTCTTGTAACACCCGAACCCTCGTTGCTTAAAAAAGATTTTTGTGTGATTTCCTATGATTTATTGCAGGAAGCTCTAGGTCGCCCATGGAGACTCTCTACCACTCAAGCACCTTTCTCGCAAATTAATTCGCCAACTCTTGTTTGGCTAGCAGCTGGCTTTACAACCGTAGCTCCTGACGGTTATGGAGTGTCGTACATATTCATAAAAGAGAATCTTATGTTTTTTCACGTTTCATCCTTAAAATCCTGTCCGAAAACCGTAAGTTCATTTCTTACCATTGTAATAACTGAATTTCAATTATGTATTTATCCATGACAAATTGAGAACATAGCATCCCTTGTATTTCTACAGGATTCAATAAAATTCTCGAAATCGATTCAGCGAGCTCTCCTGGATATTCAAGAGCTGTTCTCTTCCGAAGCCAAATGCGCTTGATTTTCAAAGACAAAATTGCTCAAAGTCTTGGCTTAGTGTTTAACGCATTTTTTTGTTATTACATTTTACTACTGCTAAGAAATTTATAAATTGTAAAGAAATTAGCCCTTATTCCAATAATTTCACCAACACGGTTGAATTCAATAAGAAATTTATGACACATTTATAAGAGCTTCCAGCTACGTTAATCTCCGTAAAGATTTGTTTATAATAAAATAATAATCGTAGTTCATTTTTAACTTAGATATTTTTAAACATATTTTTGTTTAATAAAATTTTATAAAAATTTTGTTTTGAATAAAATGAAATATATGGGCTACCCGATTCGTAATACATTGAGAATGGCGTGAAACTGTAATAAGTTTAAGCGGGAATGAAAGCCTGTACGGTTTGTCGGTTTGTAACTTATCCATCAGTCGCCCTTCGATTTTTAAAGAAATAATGGTAGGAATTTGCACGTTTTTAATTAGTAATTTTGGACCAATGCGTTCCACATATTGGAATTTTATACATTGGAGTTTTCCCTATTTGAGTCGGTCCCCCTGCGTTTTTACTGTATTTATTGGAGGATACAATTTTCCATTTGTTTGCAAAATTCTGTATCACAACAAAATTTAAAACGGCCTGATGAACTCTTATGACAACAAATAGCACTATATAGACTACCCAGACTTATTATACCTTAGAATGGGTCAGACCATTAACAATTTGCTGGGAGTGTCAGCGTCTCCTGTAAGCCTTGAGCTGGCAGCATGCAATTGTGGATGATGATATGGCTAAGTTGGCCTATCAGGGGTCTAAATGCCTGTAAACGGCTTAAGGACGGCATGCAATGTTTGTGACAGAAACGAGTACTTTATAACAAACATGTAATGTGAAATATTTTTGAATAAATCAATGACCACATTTTACAATAAACTAAATAGCACTATAAATCAGGATTACATTTTTTGTGGCTGGTGGCTACCAGCCACAAGCCATGTGAAATGCACGGTATGAATTCCAAGTATTCCAACAACTATGTAACAAGTGCAGATTTGCTACTCAAAACAATTCCGAGAAAATTTTCTTTATTGGATTTAACATTTAATAATAGCATTTTCATTTATAAATATACCAGGTATTGAAATTTGATCGGTGAGCATCAAAATTTTGATGTAAATTCACTCAAAGCATTATAGCAATATACATACATTTACATACCTTAATTTCAAAATTAATCAACAATTTTGAGAGATTTACAATAGATTAAATTCACGAATTTAAGCTACCAGAACTTTTTCATAAATGATAAAACTTTCAATCTTCAACTCTAGCTATACATGCTAATGTAAATGCAAGAATTACTACAGTTGTAGTCCAAAATGCCTACAAGTGAAGATCACGCACTAAATCCACAAGATGACATATTTAAATGACTCTCACAAGTTGTACAGGCAGGAACTAATAAAAAAATCACGACGGTATTTTAATGGTTGGAATTTTTCTAATATATTGTAACACGTTTTTAACATTTAAATTGAGATAACTCTGGCTTTGTAACGTGTATAGTAAAGTGTACCGTGTATCAAGGATCACATAAAAATGGAATCACTCAACTCATGGATAAGAATTTTCAGCAGCACTTATCAAGTGCACTGAAAGTCACTGAAGTCACTTTTCAAGCAGCATTTATCTATAATAGAAACTTCAGCCATACCTGACCTTCGTATTATGTAATCATTGTACTTATCAACCTATTCAAAACCGAGAGATTCTTCCCTGCTATTCTCGTATATCATTTATATGTATATTATAGATACCTGGACGGCGACTCTTATTCCATATTTTTTAACAAATTCCTTAGGACAGCTACTTGAGCCAAACCCTTTTAACACTATTCCTTAAAACTAAATACCCTGTGATACCAAAAGAAATACTGCTGTTACCATAATTTCAAGGCTATAATGAAGTAAGATATTTACTCCCCAAATTTCCCTTGAACCTTTTTTTATTAAAAGTCTGGAAGCCGAAATGTACAGCTGTGCATAGTGTGTGTTGTTTCATGTTGTTTACTATGTAATGCAGAAATAGGAAAAAAGCAAAACCTGTTTGGCTCTTTCACTACAATAAATGAAACTATTGAAGTCTTACAGTCTTACTATGCACATTAATTATTTCCTACAATAATATTATTGTTTATCTTCCCATAGATTCTACATCTTTATGCAAATATAATAATAACTTTCGAAATCATTTTTAATATTTTTCATATTTTCAGCCTACCTTTAGATTTTGAAAAAATCGTATAATTAGCCTGTATAATGTGAATACCGAAATATAAATAAAAATTCAGTGTCTGCAAACTATCCTTTTAATCGTTAGCCTCACGCTATTCGCTTCCTTTAAAAATGTTAAAAAAAATTTTTATTTCACATTATATCTTACGCTTTCTATATGGTGGACATATAATTACATGTAAAAGAAATTATTTTCCTATCTCTACATTTTTACCTTCTACTTTAACTACTTTTTATTATACCCTGTAAGAGAACAAAAACTTTCGCGGACGAACCGCTTGTAGTATAATTAGTCTGGCATTGAAGCCTGCATGAACCCTGTATTTATTCAACACTAATGTTTCAGTTTGACTTAACTTACAGTTGATAGTTACAACTTGCAAAATCTTACATTATTTTACCCTGCA
>JAQFXU010002449.1:0-20746 GCA_034693705.1 Spatulosminthurus flaviceps
ATGCTTGTAATATGATGACTTGAAATAATAAAGGAGGTATAAGAGAGTCTGTCCATACCGGAAGGTGAAAGACGGACTCACCCATACATACATACAATATATTTAAACGTTAACCGATGTGGCCTTTTGGACCAATGATGAGACCAATTTTAACTATTGCTATGTAAATTTCGAGCATTGATATGTAAATTTCGAACGATTAAATGTGAATTTTGACTATTTATGCTTAGAAGGGATATATGAAGATTACAACTTAATTATTATAATTTTTGAACATCCGTCGATTAATGTTGTTACATTCCAATTTATTGTAATCCCAAATTTTCTACAAACGAAGTGATTTTTTCCCACAAACTAATTAACAATTATATTTTAGATTTATTTATCTATTTAGATCATATAAAATAACTACAAGAAGGTATTACAATAAAACATGATAGTTATTGGCTAAAATAATTGAAGTATAGTACTCCCTTGTTATTTTAAAAAATAAAAAAAAAGTAATTAAAAAAATGTAATTATTCGAGAATGCGGTCTTTGCCAATCGGAATATTCGTGGCAATAATGTCGTGATTCCTACTTCTATGATAATCAATGTGTCGACGAAGTTTAGGGGAACTTGAATAACACGATAAACAATAAGGGAAAATGTACGGAACCGGGAACTTCACTTTGTGAGCTAAAAATTTGTGATCTCTATAGCCATGAACATCAACGTTTTTATTGGTGATACCATGTTTCAGGAAACACAAATGACAGTTGTATTCCTGATTCTTGTTATAACTCACGCAATGCCTCTTAAAGGCCTCTATGCTACTAAAAGTAGAACCACATAAGGGCAATAGGCATGTATTTATATAATCATAGGGAGCTTTGGTGACTACCGCATCGTTTCTTATTTTTGGCTTTACCATCATCACTAAATTCTGTCTGCTCAGAAATCAAATTCGGAGGGCATACGATTGTTCCAGTTTTACACATTGCTGGATTGCTAGTTGACGGACTACACAGATATCTGACAAGATTCGCATGCTCGTCCACCCTTTTGCCCTCATGCTGCTGGAAAAGTTCGGTTGCTTTGGCAATACACCAAACCGGTTCAACAAAGGACTTTTGTATTTCTTCACTCCGAACAATATGCAAGTTACCCGTGGATAAATTATGCCTTGTAACGTAATCCTGAATATCATAACTATTGTGATTTCTGAAAATTGTTGCCTCCATAGAATATACATCTTCATTTTTATAATCGGGATATAAATACCAGGAGAAACATGTGGAATCTGACTCCATTCTTGCTAGCTCTAACTGCGTAAACGCATTTGAGTGATAACCAAATCCTGTAGTTGTAGCAAGAAAATTGATTGGATCATAAAATTGTATCAACAGAGAATCTAATAACCGATATAAAATAAAGAACGAATCTGTCTCATTGCCTCTTGGTTTAAAGAAACAATCCTCATCGACGTAGTGGCTCATACATTTTTTTATCATTTCCAAAACTTTCTGCCTACCATTAAAATCTAAGGAATCAAAAGTACATGCCCATGGGAAGTACACACACTTTATATTGGAATACTTGTCACGAAGGCTCTCAAAACCTGGGAGAGGCTCAGTCACCTGGCTTATATTAGACTCATAATCGGAGTCATCTTTCATATCATTCGTTTTCAAACCGCTTACATAAACTTGTTGCCATATTGATGGCTCTGCGGCAATGCTATCTCCGGCAAATGCCCCTTCTTCATTTAAATCTTAAACAGCTCGGGTTCCTGGTGTCATTATTGATGCATAAAGGGGATCCTTGCCCGAATTATCAAGTACGTCTGGGTCGATGTTACAATCTTTCCTAAAATATCACAAGAAACCGTAGGAACATACCTTTCTTTGTAATTGAATATCAATAAAAATAAATATTCAGAATAAATTATCAATGAATAATCATTACACCAGCTAGACCAAAGTTACTCAAAGGCAACCCAAGCAAGAAGCTTTATCCCGTTCTGCGTCGTTTTGTTCCGGATGAAAGCGAAAGTGTAACCAACAACGATGGTCTTACGATATGTGACAATCCGAGGGGTCACATGGTCAAAAACCCGTTGTGAGATGAAACTCTCGGGTTTATACAACCTCTTCAATGGGTTGGGTCTCATTTTATTGCTGCCAGCAGTAAAATAATGCGACTGTAATTAATATAAATTAATGCGATTATATGTGAAATTGGATTCATATTAATAGTATACAAATCTCTTGTCTCTGTCTCTTACGGACTCGTACAACCATCAATCAGTCAATGTAAAAGTTTATTGATATATTTAAAATAATTAACATTTTCCTTACTTTTGTTTAACTCTTTCGGATACTCTATGTGCCATTATTATCACGAGTTTATTCGAGGTCTATAACAACTGCAATGTCGGTTTTACTTTTACCTTTTATTTAAATGATATGACATTTAATTTTTTGTCATGATTCCCATCACAAGGGTAATTCGTATTTGAAGTCAAATCACTAAAGATCTCAATAAATACAGTGCTTTAAATCTACTTTTATACGAACAATAAACTCTCCTTTTTTTCTTACGCAAAGCTTTCCAATAATAATGGAATAAATTTTTACAATGAAGCACTAACACGAGCTCTTAGCCCTGTGCAATAAAAAATACAACGGAAACCTTGTAGTATTTTTTAAAAACTTGTGTAGTTGCACACATCAGTGGTCTACGGTTGCTATGTGGAATATAGCTAAAGAAACTTCTATTCAAGTCTGGAAAATTCATATGACTTCAAACTTATATAGACCAGAAAAATCACATTTATATTTATTAATTTGCAAGTTGCGTATACTTACATGTTAAAACTTGTTGAGGGGTTAGAAGAGGAGATCTCAAATAATCACGAATGACAAATCTCCATGTAGAGTTTGCAGTGTTGAGGCTTAATCATTCTTGTCACTATGAATTCTTTTGCTAGTGCAGTGTGATAATCATTTTTTCCTTAATGACTCCGTGATTACGTACATATAAACAAACAAAGAATGGCTCATATACAAGAAATACGTTTCCCGCATGTGATTAAGAATTGGGTGTACTTGCCGTAGATGTATATGTGTGCATAACTGCATGTGCTCAATGTATGGAAACATTGAGAATGAACTTGAAAACCAGAACTTTCGCAACCCATAAATGTGTCTCCCTTTTTGCCTTTAAGCGAAAGACTCCATTGCTCAACTGCAGGAACCAGAATTAAGAGGCTTCTCCAAGATCAAATGCAATGGCCGCTGCAGTCGAATAATTATCAACTACCAATCACGCTATATTTCCTGCATCCTTACTTGTTTGGAATATATCCTCGGAATAGCTTGGAACGGTTATGGAAGAATTCAGAATAGAGCGATAGAGAAAGGTGGAGGCAGCTTTGACAGCTCAAAGGCTCCTACCTGAGCGGGGAATACTTCTTTCCATCTTTAACCCAAACATCTCCGTTACAATAGACTCATACGGCAACCCTACAACATATTTGCTAAGCTCCGGACAATCAAAAAGCCTTCCAATAAATCATTTTGATGTAAATATCTTATTTTTAGGGTATTTTAGACTCAACACTAGTCCCTGGAAGACGTCGTCCTTGTTTATGAATACCACACATGGAGTTATCTTAAGTATTGAAGTGACATAATTTACGAAAGTTGACTTCCTGATTGGGACTATGTCATCATAGTTCGATTCTAATATTTTGCGGTCTACAGCATTGCAACTATCCAACTATCGAATTAAGTTTGATAAAAAAATTCCAAGGAAAAAAACAAGGATTAAAATGGGGCGGGGTGATAATAAAGTCTGGAACATATTATGCTTTTTGAGTGTTGATTGTGTGAGTGTATTACTTAACATTTGGATACGCTGTAATCATCCTGTTCGGACCAGTCGTACCCGGAGAGAAAGCACAAAACGTTTCAGAAAGGGCAGCAAAGTTTGTTTCACCTGCATCTCACCAAAGCCCTTGCACAAATCCGTCTGAGAGCCTCTGATTCCTTCCTACCTTATTACACGTTACTCCGGAATTACTTCAAACCTCAAACTACAACACATTCTACCTTGAGTTAAAGAAGTTATGTAGAAAATCTGTGGATAGAAGAAAATATAAAATGCTTTACAATGCAATGGAACTTTTTACGCTCTTGTAGTATAGACTCTACATAACAAATCTCGTGTTGAACGGCTGTAGCTCGCTTAAAAGACGTGTACACGCATGGATACAATTTTGTGTACTTCACTTTGTTACGCATTTGGTTGGTTGGAACATCAAATGAGTGATATGTCTTTGTAGTATGGAGAGTGTGAGGTCTTAGCTGATTATGACTGTCTCTGGATTTTCTCCGTTTTACTGTTGGTACAAAAGTAAAGCGTAAGTGGATAGTATGAATAGTTTAATTTAATAATTGGAACAATCTGAGTTTTTGTTCAATGATGCGATTTGATCAAAATCGTCTGCTTTAAATATTTAACACTAATTTAAAAACTTAATCGTTGTTTGTCTCTTCTGCCCACAGAGTATTTCTATAGAGGATTTTAACTTTGTGTTGTATGATATGCATCTCTAATCTAAGCTCAAAATTTACTTTTGATAGAAAATATGATATTGAAATGAATAGTAAATACCAGTAAAGTTGTAATGGTAAGTATGGTTCTTATACAAACTAAAAAAATACGTTTATATGGCTTAAATATGAAAGGGCATGCAGAAAAGATTTCTTCAATTATTATAAGTATATAATGTACATGAACTTTCTACTGTGTTTGGAGAACAATTCGTTCAGTCAAGTGGTTAAGTAACTTGCCTCGGCCGGGGAATGAGTCAATGGGAGTCAATTTACCATGATAAGGTCATCATTGCAGGCTGTTACTTAACTATTCAAGTTTTGTAGATGTGTAATGAAGTTAACGTGCGCGTATAATACCTCCAATATATGCGGTTTGAGCTTTAAGCTATCCCGTTGTTAGAAAAACATAGTTTATGGTGGGATTCGCAAGTGAAATAAAGTAAATGAAGCAAAGTAAGTGAAATAAGTGCCTGGCAGGGCTGCAATTTATTTATTTTTAATAATTTAATACTTCAACCTTACTATTTTTTACGTTCTACTTTTTACAGAATCCAGAGCTAATGCGAATCCAATAGGGTCACTTCTGTCCTTCTTGATTTCGTCGAAACGAAATAAGCGAACACCGTGTCGGTGAAGAGACGTTTACTGATGTGTATGATCATTTTGACTTTATAAATTGAGAGAATAGTTAAGGCATTTTTTCCACGAAAGCAGAGAAAATGAAAACACTTGGTCGTCTCGTCAATGATGTAAGTCTCCTGTTTTTCGGGCTGAAGTGCTTTGAATCGCAGTCTGCTAACTGCGGATGCTGTTTCTATGGAAAAAGCTTAATCAGAGGTCAAAAAAATATATAGGTTCTATCACCAGAATGTTGATACTGCGTTTAACATGTCAAGTTCAAATCATTTGTAGATTGAGAACCGACATATTTACACTGTAACAAGGATGACCAGTGAAAGATTTGGGTTACAAACACTGCTTTATACTATGGCATCCATAATGCAGCTCGGGGCAACGTTTCACAGAGTCGACTGCTGGATGTTATTACTTTACTATCATGATTTTTGCCCCAACTATAGATGGAAATCTATGATGCACAATGCATATAATGAAAAGAGAAATTTGATTAATTTTTTTCATTATCAAGCTTGTTGCTATAACGAAACAGACTTACCTACTTAAAGGGAGCAAACCTTCCACCATAACATTGCTTTTCAAAACGGCCAGTTAATAAACAGTAACGTGATGAAGTTAGGAAGAGTATCGTCAGGATATAATAGCAAGGTGGTCATTCGATATAAATAATTTATATTAAGCTATTTATGCTGCAAAAAGAATACCAATTTCAATTTTTTATTACTTGCTACATTTGAGCTGTGAAGAAATCTTCTGAGCTATACGTGATGATCACACGTTCGTCAATACGAACAATTTGATTTTTGAAACAAATATGAACTAAAACTAGTTGGGAGTGACATATTATTGTAAAACTGTAATATGTCACTTCTACGGATTTCCCATGATTAACGCGGTTCAAAGGATTTGAGTGAAACATTTTTCCCTAATCCACTGATATTATTGTTTGCTCGTCGTTTAGCATCCCTTGTTTCCATTTAAAAAGTGAGGTCGAAAGTTTCAAATCAACATCCGAACTCTTTGGAAACAAATTTTTTAAGTCCTCGTAGATGATCCACATTTGTCCGTGATCCATGTGATGTTGAGAATTACTATGTTGGTCAAGCTCGTTTGCTGCATTTTTCAGAAATTCTGAATTTGACAAAACATTCTTTTGAGCAATTTTTCCATTTTCGAAAATTGCCGAATAGTCTTTCTCTTTTCCGTCACACATATTTCGACTTTCGCAGTCAGCTACGTAGCATGTATATTTTGTAGATTTGCAAACTTTGATCAGTTACAACACAAAATATTCTGTTGAGGGTTGCTGCAGCGTAGTGAAATATACCAAAATTGGTTTACCAATGTCTATCAACGACATATATGTTAAATCTGTGTCGAGGGACAAATAGTCAATGTGGTGATGTTCAAACAAAATTTATTGATGGCGTTCGTTGCATTAGTAAAATATCGGACAAAGCTGTCGTATAAATTTTGAGTTTCAAAGTAAACGAGCAAACCATCATACTCTAAATTTAAATCCGCATCCAAGTTGTCCGACCTGCCCTTGACAATGGCTTGTCTCAACCTTTTCCGGCACGATTCAATTTTTGATTGTACGCGTAATCGTGCCGTCCATAAATTCGACAGTATTTCTCCATTAAGACAGTACTGAAAGCTAACAAATTTCTGCTGGAATCGGTCGATCTTTACTTCTTCCTCGTCCAATTTTTGAAATGTTTTTATTATTTTACTGGTAGTTCACTAGTGCACGTTGTAGAAATTAACAAGTTGTAAGTCCTTTAGTTTCCCACAGTCTTTGATGTTGGTTAGCCCCGTAAAGTGGTATGTCACTGGTTTGCTTATACCGCTATGAATTCCAACAGCGTTAGGAATATAACGAAGAAATTTGTACAACTCATTTTCACTTAAATGAATTCCACCGCTCTGAAGCGTCATATCACCTTCGATGGACATTTTTAATTTTCTTGAAGTCGTAAAATTCTGATTTTGTACGTAATTCCACCGGATATGGAATTTTGTACCAAGGTTGCAAATTTAGATAGTGTTCGTGAGAGTTTTCCTCCAACGTCACTAACGCTTTCGTTTTCCAATATTTCGTCTTCAAAAGTGATTTTTACATCAGCCTCGTACAGTATTCTGGTAAGTACATGCGTGGCTTCCTTGATGTCGATGCTTTGATTCATCATTAAATCAAATTAGTGGTTGCACATGTTAATGATTCGTTGAACTGTGCGTAATTTGATTAAAATTAGTAGTCTTTAAGTAGGAACCTCCAAGTTGTCCTTTTATCATTCCGGAAGCAATAGATAGTTTCAGGTCGCGTTTTACCATAAATGAATCCTCATCCCTATTGGTTTTACTATTTAACTTCACTTTTATATTTTTATAAATTTCTTCAAATTCATTATAATCATCGAATGTTAGATCCCTGCTAAACAGAGCTTCAGTGAAGAAATACTTCTTTCCTCGAATCCTACAATGCTCCTAGATATTGTAAAATATGTTGAAATAATATAACAAGAGTTTAGATAGAAACTTTTGTACCGTATTGAGAAAAATTTTACCTAGCGAATATATCCATTGTGTAGCAGGTCTCGTGATGTCAGTTTTGTCGGAATGCACTCCGAAAACTGTGGAGATCCGAAGAAAAAACAACGAGGCAACTACAAATTTCATTCTGTAGTTACCTGGAATTTTGAAGTTTAAACAACGTTTTGTGGGGTTGAATAATATTAAATTCAGAGTAGTTCTTCAGGTGGGGTCTATAGGGTTTATAGAATGAACAACCATTCTTGCCAGTTGCTAAGCACTTGTTGACGCAGAAAGACTTGGTGCATTGAATGGTGACGTAAGTGTTCCAGGCATACATAATCAAGCAGAAATATGTTGCTAGAACTAATTACAGTTGGATCAAAGTAAAATGTACAAAGTCTAAAATAACGAAACCAATATCCGACCAAATATGGGCCATGATACAGTAAAACCAAGCAGTCACAAAGACTAGCCAAAGGCGTGACTATAAAGAGTCTTGAGTACTGAATATTTACCTAAATGACTATTCGTTAAGAAAATTCATGGCTAATGAGGGTACATGATTAAAACCATCGAGGCAGTTATAATGCATTCATAGCGTGACAGCGCATGCGTCAATATCCCGCTGAATACGCTTCACAATCCAATAATGAGTACCATTGTTGGTAGTAGGTAATAAGTCATGTCGGTAGTAATTTAAATATCTTGGGTAGAAAATTACATCTCAATGGCCTACATTTTAAATCACTTCGAGCGTAATTTAAATCAGGTCGATGGACGTTTGCATCTAATTGGTCGAAATTAACCTCACATCAATCAATGTTGAAATCATGTTAAAATTTAAATCAAATCGATCGTAATTGACATCAGATTGATTGAAATCTGATCTAACCGGTAGAAACTCAAATCAAATCGGTCAAAATTTAAGCCTCATCTGTGGAAATTATCATACTATCGCTCAAATATACATAAGTGAATTGGTAGTTAGTACCGTTAGAGCATTTGATGGAATTTATGTCTGCGAATCCTAACTCATGCTAAGTATAGATAAGTGCTAATTCAATTTCTATCACCCTTATCCTTCCAAGGGCTTCAAAGTTTGACGAACAGGCGTAGGTGTTTTCAAGTGAGTATGTGTGAACAACGTGGATTTTTAAAACGCCATAGATGCGGAGCTCAGCTCGTTCCACAACTGAATAGGTACATAACGAAACCATGTTTTATGTTTTTTATTTTTTTATTTTCCACCTATCGTATTTCAGAAATTCTGAAAATTCCAGAATTATGTATAAATAACTATTTTTAAATATCGCAGCTACTCAATATCGCCATTTCTAAACCATGGATTTACTGCATACAGTATTAACTACCCCTCAGCTTTTTCTGATTTACTGCATGGGTCGGGAAAAACTGAAAGAGATTTGTTAGGTTTTGATTTGCTATACGGCGTTAATAGATTTATGTTGCATGAGTGGATATACTTCGCCGGTATTCATAAAATCATGAATGGAATTTACTCCAGTTTATGTACAAATAAGACCTGAAGGCTGAAGTGCAAGGGATGCGAAAGCCTAATTATCTGTATTTACGAAATTAAGGATTTTTCAGGACCATTGCACAGTTGTGCCAAATCACCTCAACCCGGACATTTCGATTTTTACCAAATTTGAACTAGTGATATAAGTGATAAGGTACCACCAAAATATTTTTGAAAGCACCATAAAAATCTGCATCTTTCACATAAAAAATTTCCCTGTGGTGTTACCACACTGGCCACAAGCAAAATGTGAAATTCTTTAACATTATTTAAATAGAGAGACATCACTTACAACGGTCTGTGGCCCTGAGCTATGCTAGTATATATTGTAAATACAAAAACGGGTTTTTTGTCATTATAAGGCGTCGAAATAAACCTTAAATATTAAGGAATTTCGGTTTGTAACGAAATTGGCGATACTCCTCGTAGAGATACGAAGTTGAAAGATTCTGAAAGATCATAATTTTATCTTTCAGAATTGCATCTCCACGATGTTTTACTCTTACATGGAGCGAAGATATGGTAGTCTGAGTATAAGCTATCGGGATCTAAAATGGTGGCGTGATTCGGGTACATTCAGAGTAAGTACAGGTGCCTCAAATCCTAGGTTTTTATACCCCCAGTAGCTCATACTGATCCGTATCGGATCGGATACGGACAGGATAAAATTCGGCTAGGATAATTAAATAAAAATGTCCAAAAACATCAGCAGATCGGATAGAAATACCGTATCCGTAATCTAAAAGCGGATAGGATCAGAAAGCACGAGTTATCCGAACCTGTAGAATAACAATTCTCAATATCCGGCGGATAATTATTTTTCCCTCAGTAAAAATGTAAAATAAATGAGAAAATATTTACATTTATTTTATTTCGCCAAAGTTTGATAGGTGTTTGCGTTTGCGTATTGCGTGGAGTAAAAATCCTCTACCTGATCACATTATGTAATAATTTCTGAAGACCCTGAGCCAGAAGAAGGAATATTGAAAACTAATTCAGTTAAATTCCCAAAGTTTTGGACTTCCAATACATATTCGGTTAATACATATAAGCAAATTTAGTTTTTCTTTTTCCAATGTACAACAGTAGGCTTGCATCTCAGAGAAATACGGCTACTTCTCCAAATCCGGATGTCATGCTTCCATCTCTCTCTCTCTCTCTCTCTCTCTCTGTACTTGTTAAATGTGAAAAGTCTGGTAGGGAACATGACATGAAGTTGAATATCCTTTAGAAAAAAACCCATCATTTGACAATATTAAATCACTTGAAAGTTGCAGAAGCTACAATGTCTCCTACATGAACTCTGCATTCCTCTAGTCTTTTAATCGATATAGTAAATGTAGTGTTGGGGAGAAATACCCATTAAAATGGGCGAAGCACATGGTAAACATAGTTTTAGGAAATACTTGCCAATTATCTACAGCTTTGACACTTTATAGGTTTACATTTAACAGGGAGGATCTTAAGAGGATTATAATAAATGCTGATTTCCAAATCCTTTTAACATTTTTTATTTCATGTTTTTGAGGAATATGGGATGAGTAAACAGGGAGGAATCTGTGGGTGGAATTTTTTGATGGTAGTCGGGTTACATGGAGATAGGATTTAGTAGGGGTAACAAATAATATAATAATTATATATAATGTTAACAGATGACCAGCCAGGTTTGACCGCTCCGACCCTTTTATACATGTTTCTCCGTGAGGATTGTGAAAATATGCGTGTCTAACGTACATGTGCGTAACGGAACCCTCCACCTTGTTCTTATCGTTTTTCCGAGAGAAAAATCAAGTTTTTGACAAATGGTTAGCCCTTGATGGTTGGGTGCGGCTCCAGATTGATAAGAGGAATATTGGTGAAGAAGATGCTATTTAAGACATGGAAAGGACCAATTTTCGGGCTTAATCTCCCATTCTAACCCTTGTTAATTTCCCATTTTGGACCATCCTGGAGGGAAATTAGTGATGGGGTGGGAGCCGGACATAGAATCTGATTTGATTCCTTGATGAATGTATGTAGAGAAACTTTTTTTTGTACATAGGATTGATCTCCTAAGTTTGGATTTTTTAGATTCACCATATCTTTTAGGTCTCAAGCTGGATTTTCAAAACTTGAGAGCTACAGAGTTTTAAAATTACACTGACTTTCAGGCAATTAATGTCTACTGGACTAGGTCTTAATGGAATCGGACTTGTTGGGCTGATAGTTTATGGACACTTGAAAATTGTATATGTCTTTAGGTTGGCTTATATATACATACATATACATATACTCCGGGGATTTAAGTGTAGTACACATGAGAAGGCTCATATGCTATTCCCGGACACGAACCCATCATTATACTTGTACTTAGCAAGAGAGCTACGTTTCACCTCAACAATTTCAAAGATCCATGTGAATGCAATGCATGCCTAGTCATAAAAAAGCCACTATTGGTTTCAAAAGCAATCTGAACGTCTGAATATCCTTTGCGTCTCCAGCAGAGTGTCCGTGGATATACAAGACACACACACACAAACTTTTCTCACTCACAACTCTCTCTCTCTCTCTCTCTCTCAAGTGAGATTATACAGTACTTAAGCGCGCATCAACAAATGTTCTGTTTTTCTTACGCATCTTCGCCTCTTCTCTCAGTTCTCTCTCCTCTCTCTCTCCCATTCTCAGTAGTACAACAACATTGAAAATCTTACCAAAGTTCATTCCAGGCTTAGGCTTTATGTGTAAAGCTTAGATAGTTGAAAGGCTGATGCGTGCTTGCACGCACTTATGAAGTAGTAATAATTATACGTACACACACACACATACACACATACATATAAATGCGAAAGAAAGACCCATAGTAAAAGAAAGGGGAGACCCCCGAAATTCTTGTAGTTATTACCCATAGCCGTATATCTCTCTACTAAACTCTGGGTATTCACACACACAAAAGATTTCTTAGATTCTTCTCCTTCTCTTTTACTCTTTCCTACATATCCTATACTACCATAGTAACTTTGGTGGATGAGACACAGAAAGAGAAGAGAAACATCTCAACTTTTTAAAAGACACACGTTCCCTCAACTTCCCCTTCAGACAAGTCGTGACTTTTGTCCAAGCCAGATCTACACACGGACCACTCCATCAGAATTCCATGTGGTAGACTCAACGTCTATGGTAAAAATATTGGAGTGGACCGTAGCCTCCAAATTCCTCTATATAGGGATTATATAGGCCCTTCCTATAAGTCCTAAAAAGATTAGTAATCTCAAGTGGTTCTCTAATGAAATTTTATTAGTGAGTGTTTGTTTTCCTAAGAGAGAGAGAGAGAGAGAGAGAGAAAAAGATTTTTTTTACCAATTTTCCCTCGCTATTCCAATGTTGTACTATTTATCCTTTAGATTTTATGCTCCATGTGAATGTGGTGATTGTTGAAAGATCCTGTCTTTTTCGAGAAGGTATCAAGAGTAATTAAATTCCCTCATACGGACCGATGTCTATCATTAGACAAACAATCGGCTCTTTTGGCAAGGAAGCAACTTTTTTCACCGCCTGATTTCCAAGATAATTATTACAGAGAGAGAGAGAGAGAGAGAGAGACAGGGCGATAGTGCGAGAGAAAATCCTACGTTTCTCTATATATTTACAAGCCATGACTCTCCTACCACCACAACTCACAAGTTTCTGCCTACAAAAGGAAACTCCAAGTTAAAGTTCAATTTTATTACCCAAAGTGTGGACAAACAACCAGCTTCTCTCCTGCCTTTTTCACACAGACACATTTATACTCCTGTCATAAAAACTGCTCAATAAAAAAAACACAAACTGCCTTTTGCCACTTTTCTAACCAAATACTTACTCACATTAGATCACTCCTACTACTAACAACGAAGTGGACGTGTAAAAACTGTCGCCTTTTTTTTCCCTATGCCAAAAACTCTTTTGTCATTTACATATATATAAAAAAAATTATTGCAACTACCTAGGGCTTTCTAGGGTGGAAGGAGAGAGAGAGAGAGAGAAAGAGCGAGGGAAGGGAGAGGAAATAATAAGTGGAGTCTGGAGAAGGATTTTTACTGGATTTATCTGTGTACATAAAAAGAGTTTGAGTTCAGTGTGTGCATAGCGATACTATGGTGTTGTAAGTACGATGGCCCAAGGAGGAATTAATCTTAAGTGGCAGTTCTTCTCGCTAAAGTCATTATTGTTCTGTTGGTTGTGTCTTCTTGCATCCTCCTCAGCCCAAAGGGATGGCCCAAGAAGTAGCACCTCTTGTCCTCTCAGGTGTCTTTGTTTCCGAACTACCGTCAGATGTATGTTCTTACATTTGGAGAAAATACCTGACGTTCCTTCCGACACCACAATCTTGTAAGTCTTTTTCTTCTCTCTCTCTCTCTTTGATAACTTCATTCTTTTGACAACTTAATTCCTATGTAATCCTCCAAGTCGTGTCTTCCTTATCCACTGTTTTAATTCTCATCCAATTAATGCCTCCTCTCAGCCCTACGCCTTCGTAGGATGCATTCATAAATAATAATAAGCCACCAGAAAAAAAAACTTAAGGCTCTCTTTATAAGATTTAAGTAAGCTTACCTATAAGCGAACAAAAGCATTTGCTATGAGCATTTATTATTCCCTTCCAACTCAATCCATTATTTTGTCATGGGCTTTGTATTCCAGGCATTTATTTTTTTTCAACTTGTTAATTCCATTCCTATGAAATATTCCGAAGATCATTAAAATCCAAAGATTTATTTTTATTCCATTGGAATCCCATAGCTCCATTCTAAAGACACTTAATACTATGGCGGGGTGTGTTGTATGTGTACACAAGGTTACTCTTATGTAAGACATTTTATTCAATAATTCCTATGCAATCCATTTAAATATTTCTCGTCCCTATCAAAACATATTATTAAATGCAGCCAGTTTTCCTTCATACTTTTCAATTTCTCTTATTACACTGTACCGCTCTAGTACTACTAGTCACTGTATTCATACTTACTCTCTTAAGAGTATCATTTACTATTGCAATCATGCGGGGAGAAAAAACTCTGGAACTCAGATCAGTTATTCCTCATCCACTTGCCAGTGAAGCCGAAACTAAAGGAAGGTTGACCATGAAAATGTATTGGGAAAAACATATGAATGCAAATTGTGAAGGAGGAATGATTGATAGCACACTACTGTAAACTAATGCATATGTATTACATGTTTGTATATATAAATTAAACTTGTAAGCATATACATTGCTTTTATATGCATTTATACACACGAAGGAACAGATGAGCTTTTAGCTTGGGAAATAAAATCCCCTGAATTTGTGCACATATCACGATATAAAGTTATCAGAAAAAGGTTTTTTTTCTCATGCTCAAGCAGAATAACTTCCTCGTGACCCACCGGCTATCTCTTGGATTACTCTCTACATTACATTGGAACAGAAGCCAGAAAGCTAAAAGGCTTTCAAGAAAAATGGCAGAATGTTCAGAGATTGGAGATTGCAACTAACTTTTTCGCAAATTCTCCAACTGTTCCACTGTTTATGTAAAAGTTATTTCTGTTTTCTGATACATCTCTGCTCTACACTTTTAGTGTACGGAGATACATAGGAATTATACACATATAGATAAGGAGTAAATCCTCCCTCGTGCTACATCCCATAAAATTAGTGTAGTAGTAGTAGTAGTAGTAGTAAAGGGCACAAAAGTTCTGTTTGGGGTAGAGACACAACATAAAGAAAATATAGTGTACACGTACAAAAAGAAAGAAAAAACATTTCAAAAATTACTTGTAGTAAAAGTACATATAATTCGCGAAGAAGAAACGACAGAAGATAAAAAAAAAAGTTGGCAGGATGGAATCTATTTGATTGGATGAAGCCTTTTTATTTTATCAATTGTGCTTACGTCGTTTCCCCATCCATCCCTTCTCCGTAAAATATGTCTCATGAGTAATTTGAGCTAATTATGCAATTGGATGAATGACTCGGATCCAATGATTTATTAATAGTGTTCTGTTTATTGTTATAAATGCTGTCATTTTCTGGTAGGATTTTTTAATATGTATATTACATTTAAATGCTCCCAGGTTGAGCTGACCTCAATAATTTTTCCTTGTAAAAAGAAATGTGATTAATCAGGGTTATTTCCTCTCTTCACAAGTAAAAAAAAAGTAGAGAAGATAACCCGCCTTTTGGTTACATATGCCGAGAGATGAGAAATTCTTGGAGGTTACTTAGGTCACTACTACTCGAGAGCTAAAAACTGTGTGAGGAATAGTGTATACAGAATAGTAGTAGCTCTCGTTGAAGAATGGGATTCCCATTATGTGAGGATAAAATAATATATTATACAGGAGGGGAAGCCAGTTAAAGTGTCATAAAGTAAAGAGCGGTTGTCATCCACTCCTAATAAGCTGCCATGAGGATTTTTTTCTCTATACCTTTAAGTAATTGTTCCACAAGCCGTTTTTTTTACTCCTGTCAAACTTTTACATGTACAGTTGCTTTTTATCATGAGGGATTTAGCCATAGTAGTTGTGTATACTGTGTGTGTATGTATATCATAGGAAAGGAGGAATGCTTGATTTGAAACGGCTAGCTTGAAAAGAGATTCCTCAGATATCGCAGTGGGGAGTTCTCAAAATTCATCCATCCGAGGAGGAGTTATCAATTCTCATACTATTACATACTACAAACTATATTCAAAGGTTAGAAGGTGCAGGTCAAGTTAAAGGAATCATAGTTGCATAGGAAATTATACATTATGATGATAATATGTAGCTTTAATAATAGAGGTCGAGCATGTTTTTTTCTAAACAATAACAAACGGTTAATAATATTACAAGCAGAGTGAGACTCGGCTAATACAATCAATGTAGTGATTATTATTATGATAGGAAAAAAATCCCAGCTGCTGTCACGACCATGACTAAACATTTAGAAGAGAGAATGACACAAGACAAGCATCATGCTTGGTCTTGTGCTGATGAGTTTTTTTTTGCAGTTGGTTATTTTTATGGAAAGTCATGATGATTGGCTGTCGGGCTAGGCTCTATGAGCATGGATAGGCACAAGCTTATAGTGAATTGGTGTTTGAAAATTTGACAGAATATTTTCCTAAGGTACACACACAGAGACGATGGTTTATTTTTTA
The DNA here is from genome assembly GCA_034693705.1 of Spatulosminthurus flaviceps. Classification (NCBI taxonomy): domain Eukaryota; kingdom Metazoa; phylum Arthropoda; class Collembola; order Symphypleona; family Sminthuridae; genus Spatulosminthurus; species Spatulosminthurus flaviceps. The sequence continues at coordinate 16,447 of JAQFXU010002449.1, forward strand.
TAGGAGTTATGTTTTTTCTATGTGTATGATTATATAGATAGGAAATATGCTAATAAGAAAAACACAGAGGCTTCCTCTTCGACAGCTCAACTTTTACTACTATTTATTGGATGTGATTCTAAATATGGAATAAGTGCTGGACTTTTCCCCTGTATTTACATATATATATAATATTATATTTGTGGGTTATGGAAGGGAGTGAAATTTTTAGCATTTAAAAAGCTTATATAAATATGTATATGCACTCTTGATCTTATGTTTTCCACCGCATCTCACTCCATATCCTCTTTGACTCTACTTCATACTTGCTTCCATTGCTTTAAAAGTTAGAGCATAAATTATTTCCGAAGCTAAAGAGCAATAACTTGGGAGCAAAAACAAAGCCATGCTTCACTTCCGCGTCTTAATTTCTATCTCGCAAAGTTAAAGTTGGAGACTTGCAAGATTTTTTTCAAGAGAGAGAGAGAGAGAGAGTGCATCAATATATGGGATATGTTTGTAGGACTAGGGCTAGGGAGCCATATGATTTTTTGGTAGGATATTTTCCAAGCCTGGTCATGAAAGCAAACATTTGCTACAATAATTTACTCAACCTCCGCTTCTGCCCTATATAATCATCCATATGACGGTCTTGAACAAGAGGCCTGCCAGAATACTCTCATCACTGCGGACATGTTGTTAACATGCTGGTTTGAATATAAATAGACAAAATATTCATGACTTTCTCGGGTCTTTGTTCCCTGTCAATATAAATTCTTCTTGACATAAAAACTAACTCTATATAGGATTTTGTCATGCCTCTAAAATATAGCTCCAAGGTTTTCAATGGTAGGGTATGAAATTTTTTACAATTGTCATTTTTTTTATCATACAACGATTCTCATATAGAATAGAAGCTGTCAGGGGAGATTCTTCTGGAAATCTGAACAAAAATGGGAATTTTAATTCTGTCACAGTATAAATCTACCACCAGATTTTAGTCCGTCCACATACCATTATGATTCCTTAATCTGAGCTAATATATGTGTAGGTTGCTAATATTATTACACAGTTTAAGGTTTGAGCTATAGGAGCTTTGAGCACAAACATGGACTTTTATTTGGGTGAATGAGGGAGGGAGAGAGAAAATCCGGAATTTCTCATTCCTCAATGATGTGCTAGAGAATATCAAGAATATATTAAATGTGCTATGCCATGGTTTTATGAATATAAATTTTTTTTTATAGTTTTCTTCCCTACATTCCATTTTGATCTTTCTTAGATTTTTTTCTCCCTGTATGTAATTACATATATACTTACATAGGATGCTCCGGCTCACTTCAAGCTACCATAAGTATGAGGTTGATGGGGAGGATGAGGTTCATGTTGATGGCAATAAAACGCTTGATAATGTCAATTTATTGAAGATGTCTTGACTGAGTGTGTGTGTGTGTGTATGTGTGTGGGTGAGTGAGTAGTCAGAGAGTAAAAGATGAAAATACTTCAAGTTCCATGCTCATCATGTGCACATCCATATCCATGTTAGAAATCCCTATTAAATATCTTTAAGGAAATGGTTGTTCTTGTAGTAGCACACACACGTTAGATTTCATGATGAGAACCAGCCGTCATGCATAATAGTGTTGCTCATTTTGAATCGTGTGGGCTGCCCATAGTCCCCAGCTGCACCCATCAAAAATCAAGTATTTTAAAGTTGGGAATTAATTCCCAAATAAATTCACCACCGTTTCGTTTGTTAACTTCTTTTTCTCTTGTTCTCCTCATCACAACTCTTATGTTATTGTAGGTATATAGTATTATGGATGGAGGGGAACACATCAAATAAAAGTAAAACGTGGAACGTGCAAAGTACATCGTGAGGGAGGAACCTCCTTACGTAAATGAGGCTCTCTTCAATTATATGTACTCGCTTGTTGTTTTCCTTGTCATCGCCTTAAGTAGACCTTCATTTGTTCTCTTTACTCTTCAATTACATCCTCCATCTTCCTCCTCTCATGAATCTACTTATAGGTAGATACTTCATTTATACTATATATTCCCCCGGTGTCCAACATATGCGAAATTCTCTACCCCATATGCTCTACACATTCTACCAATGTGGGTATACAGTATGAAGGAAATGCTCTAGAAAAGAAACAAGGCCTGTGAAACTCACGAGCGAGAGAGAGAGAGAAAGAGACAAATCGGCAAAGTGCAATAAATTGTAGTTTTTATGTAATAGAGACGACAGTTGTGATGGTGCGAAGCATTTTATCATTCTCACCAAATGACAAATTACACTGGCACATACGAGTTCATAGCAAGAATAATTTGCAAATGATAGGATTTGTCAATTCCATTTCATCTCACTCTTCGCATGATCCTTTACTTATATTTTTTGCACTCCAATCATCTCTTTTCTAGTTGTAGTAACTTTATTTAAAGTCAATGAGTCTCCAGTATATTGTGGACTTTTTAAAGGCTGATTATACATAGCTGGATTTCCTATGTATTTATACATATGCTTAGTATTTATATGGATAAACTTTTCCAAGCCTCTCACATTTAATATGTGTGTTTATCCCCGTCAAGCTCTCTCTCTCTCCCTCTCTCTCGGCACTTGGTCTGACGTCAAGAACGCCTTGGCCCATAAGATTTATTCGTGGATTCGTGGCTCCTGTCCCACCACACTTTTCTTCTTGTCGTTCCCTTGACACTTGCCATCCATCCTTCTCTTCCGTGGCCACACGGAACTAAAATCTCAGACTAAGTTAGTCCCGTCAGCTTTCTATGATATTAGTACCTTCATACACACATAGATACGTATCTATGTGCATAAGAGGATTGTACACAAGTTGGTTCATCCTCAATGAAATAACAAAGTTCACTTGAACAATTTACATCATATAAGGCTTGACTTTTGTACAAATACATAGTAGTAACTGCGTGCTAATAAGTCAGCGGATTTGTTTGTTTATGTGTGGTTGTCGTAAGGTCTCTTTGAAGTTCCTAATGGTTACTATGGGTCCGTGGCTAACACATAATCAATGTGTTACATATGACTCAAAGTTCATGTATGCACAGACGGACGTACACCACCATCAGTTTTTATACATAGGAAAAGGCTGAACAAAAACAGAGAGAGAAAAGTCAGGAGTTAGGATTAAAAATCATGTGACATTTGATATCCTTTTCTCATCTGAATTGTAAATTCCCCGACAAAATTCTTCCAGTTTCCCACTCTCTTTCATTCCCTTTTTCTTCTACATTACACATTGTAGTTTGATCCTGGAATCCTGAGATAGCTCTTTTTTCCGAGAGAGAGAGAGAGGGAGGGAGGGAGGGAGAGAGAGAGCAGTGAATGGGAACGGAAGGAAATGAGGAGATGAGACGGTACTATGTGGAAGAGGAGAAAAGCGTTGACAACGACAACAACGTTTGCTCTCTATGGAACGTTATTCACTTAGATATCACAAGTAAAGGAGTCTATGACCGTTACAAATGTGAAACATGTGCGTTAAAGGCTGGGAACATAAAGGGTTGATCTTTCTTTCTTTTTTTCCCCCTCATTTTCTTTTTTTCACATTCACTTTTTCAAGTTTGACTTTTCATAGGACAAAACACATACAGAGACAAACACACACACACACACTATGAACTTATGTATTTACTCACAGCTGATTCTCCTCAATTCTATCTCGCTAACTAAGCCTTTTTGTTATGACAAGTTCAAGTAAACTCTGAGAGTGATCATAGGAGTCGAAGTGAGGACTGCTTGTCCATGTGTCAATTGCTTCATCCATGCCAGTCACACTACTTGACTATATAGCATGGTTCTTTTAGGATGGTTAATTGTGATGCAATTTAGTACAATCTCTCATGTAAATACTTACATTGAAGAAACTTTTTCTTCCCCCGTGCAAAAGTTGTTCTTCCCATGCATTTCATCATTAAAGGTCTCTTCCTTATGTATGCGCATAAGCTCCAGGAGTAAATAAGCTATAAGGTAAATAAATACCATATGTACATACATATATAAATGTAATGGAGTCGGTGTTGAATAAACTTCTCACTTAAATGAATTCTCATCATCACAAATGAATTCATCCTTTCTCTCCTCTCTTGTCTGCATGACTTGAAGGGAATAATGGGAATTATGCAGATTAAGCTCGGATCAACTTTATTTCGTATATATTTTTTCAATCTTGCTCAGAATCAGTGAATTTAAAGATTGACGGCGTGTATTACATTGCTTTAAAGTGATGTTGAATCAACAGCAGATAACATAGGACGAGTTCTTTTGCACACACATTTTTCATAG
>JAQFXU010002450.1:0-20731 GCA_034693705.1 Spatulosminthurus flaviceps
AGGCTATTTTTAGTTAGGCCTATCTTTATGAGTGCAATTCAGGATTTACGCTCACACCGATTCTCTCTCTCTCTCTCTCTCTCTCGGTAAAGTTGTCCCAAGATAAGGAAGATCAATACACAAACGACCTATTGCAAGCACATATTACACTAAAGGCCATGAAGATAAAAATGCAAGATTGACTTGAACATGAGGGAGACACTTTGACTCGATAAAGTTGGTAAAAACCTGTACTTTCTCCATTCCCTTTTACCCCTTCCCAAAGCAAATACAGACGAGCAGGAAGTAACTTGAAAAAAGAGAATACTATAGAGCATTTTGATATTTTATGTGTATGAAATGAAATGGAATTCGACAGGATAGTAGGGACAGCCTACGTATTCATTCCCATTGATACAACATCTCAAGTTCATACAATCCTCTATTCTTGTTCACCTCTTTCCCCTCCTTTTTCCCCTTTGAGTCTCTGCCTCTCCGTAGACAGTCATCGTTAACAGACAAGAAGGTCTCTTCGCATATAAAACACAAGCAAATGGTAAGTGAAGGAGGGGGAAATACCCGGGAGACATTTAGAGGAGGGAAAGAAAAAGAAAAAAATTTAAGGAAATGCTTTCTCCTAAATTCCTTTTCTCCCTTCTCTTCTTCCTCCTTCTCAACAACAGCATCAAATGAACAACTTTACACTTTTGATATCTCCTCTTGTTTCACCCTACCTTATTTCTTCCAGCTGTAGATACAAAAATAGTAGCTATAGAAAAACGCTACATGATAAATCCAAAGAAAATCAACCCTATATAGCTTGGATTGATATTAAATGTGAAGTCATCACCAGGGAAATCCCTCTTTTTATAGAACGCTTTTTTTCTCATCCTTGTCATTTTCAAGCTACACCTTTCTCCATTCTGCTACGATTTCCCCCTAGAACAATACACTTATTTTAGCTTCCCTTAAAAATAATACACTTTTAAAAAATATCATTTCCTTTTTTTCAATCCTCCAAAAATTTTACCCTCCCAGCCAATGTTTTTTTTATATCCCAATGAAATTACACTCCTCTCCCTTTAAATCCAAGCAACTTTGTCTGTCAAATTGGCTTTAGATTTGAAATCCTTCATAGGCTGATTAAAGTTCAAAAGAGCATAAAATAGGAAAAATAAAGCTCTACGCTTGGAAAAATAACGAGTATAAGATTCCTATACAGTGGAAAAAAATACACGACTTTATAAGCACGTAAAGGTTAATTTAATACCCTGACATTCTCAACTGGTAGTTATTACACAGAGGGAAAAGCAAACTTGGCAATAAAAGTTGCAGTCAGTCTGAAAAATAGTAGATGGGATTTGATCCTTTAATGGTGCTATAGAGGTAGGATATGTATACATGCGTATTTTTTTAAACCAAATGAAAAAACTTATTGGAGAAATAATGCGAGAACAAGTTAAGATGAATGGGCGAGATAAATGAGATTCGTTGGAGCATCCTGGTATTTAGATTTAATTTAAGAGCGGACTGATTCAATAAGCGGAAAATGTGGCTGCGATAAGATAGCGATTAGAAAATCACATTTGTACAACATTGCACACTTGGGTGCATACATATGTAATGCAGGGTTTTTTTTGTATGCACAAGCACTGTCCAGGAACTGCACATATGCATTTAAATCCTATACTACACAAACGTACGTAGAGCATTAGAGTGAGTAAAGAGGAAGGAAATGCAACTATTTTTCCAACTTTCACTCTTCCGTATAATTACACAGAGGAGTACATACACATGGACGAAATCCTTGCAATAACACTCTAAAGGGGAAAAGTTTAGGAATCCTTTCCATTCCCTTCCCTTTCTCTCAATGTAAAATCCTTTTTTTGTAGTTCCTTTTCTGCGTACCTCCAAGTTCATAGGTGGATATAGGCCTAATACAAAATCACATAGTATTCGAACCTACAAGACATTTAACTGCCAACGAGGGAGATTTTATGGTTATGGACTGCAGGAAATATTATCGTCTTGGAAAAAGGCACAAGTAAAGTAAAAAAAACACATACACGCCACTCCACAGTCCCATGATGTTCTCAATTTTCTCCGGCTCTCTCACTCCTCAAGAAAAATATGTACGGGCGTGTAATTTTATGCTCAATTGCGTAACATGCGTATAATTCCCCATCCCAACTTATTGCTCAACCCTGTATTTATAACCGCATTGGAACTTATGACAATGTCCCTAATAGTTTGCATATGAAATCCTACCTAGCTTTATACATTACTTTATGCTCTATAGCTTTATATGTAGTTTGTCCTTTGGAACTCCTATAATTCCCCTATGTTTCTATAAAGAGAGGAACATTTTAATTTATGCTCACACTTATTACAGACGCAGGTAACTATTTTATGGAGGATTTAATAACAGGGATATTATTCCAGGAGAGAAAGTCTAGAGAAAGTTTACCATTCCATAGGAATCCCTCGAATTGATTTCTCTCCATGCGACAGCAGACTTCCCTGGGAAAGCTCAAATATATAAATAGGAATTATGAGAGTAAAATCCACTACACCCTTCTCCCGACTCCTCTTCCCTATCCTACTACCCTCACATTGAAAAATCACCCAGTGGACATAATATCGATGTGATTTTTCCAGACGAAAGCTCCTCTCACCAAACCTACATTATAGAAATGTGCTCAGGTTGCATACAAATTCTACCGTGGAAATATGTATGAACTCACATTTTATCCAGAGAAAATGGAAGGGGGGAGAAATGAAGTAGGAGTTTAGGTTTGGAAGAAAGTAGGGTCAGGTCGTAGTATTAAATGCAATGTTGCAGGAGAAAGTTAATAGTTGGGTGGTGCACCGTGTACACACACACACACACAAGGGTGAATCTATAAAACCAAAGGAGATATGCACCAATAGTGAGCTATTCCTATGTATTTATAAGGTGAGAGGAAGGAAAGTGCAGGGAATTTATTGGATTTGATGAGAATCGTGATGATGGAATGTTCCAATGCATGTTGGATTTTGAGGGAAAGTAGCAACCCATGCATTAGCATGGTGGCAGGTTATGTTCATATCGATCATTAACATGTCACGAAAACGGAATTCTCTTCCAAGTTCAAATGGCTTTTGAAAAACCTCATAGTTCAACATGCTAGAAATTCTATACAAGTTTTAACTTCGGCTGCCAAAATTTTTTTCATAGCTTTTTTTATAATACGTGAGGAGGAAAGAACATTTCGAGTAGAGGGGAAATTCCTGGGAGGGAAATATGATGAGGGAAATGAAAAAAGTCCTTGCTTTTTCTCCCTCCCTGGATGTGTGTTTGTTTCGATGAGATATTTTTATTGTGGAAATACATTTACTTGTGCGGAGAGCCCGGTGCGTGAGCAAATAAACTACAAGTAATCTTATGAATGTGCATATCCTCAATATTTGAACAAAAAATTGTGCACTGCATTCATGAGAGGATAAAAGTACCAGGGAGAGCGTACAGATATTTCAACGTACACATATTTTCCATAAGGTAATCATACACTGTGGAAGCACTAGTAAAGGCAATGAATATATACATGAATTGAGAGAGTACTTATTTGTATTACGGTACCCAAACAATGTCGTAAGATTGTTCCGTAAAGTACAGGGGAAAGAGGAAATTTCTATGTATAGGAATGGTGGAAGTTCCCCCTTAAGGCTTCTTAGAATTTTGGAGGTCTTGCGATTGTATGATTGCGACTGAACTGAGAGAGAGAGAGAAGGAGAATTGCTGATGTTATTCCGTCCGCTGTCTCGCTGGAAGGAAATGCATTGCGGAAGATGATGTTGCAGGAGTGCAGGAAGGAATATAAAATAATGGAGATGGAATCTCGTAGACAAATTCAAAGTGAAGATGGATGGAGTTGGGGGAGGTTCAAGTCTTGAGAATCAAGACGAACAACTCAAGAGTGAATCAACCATTTCATTTCCTTCTACTTCAAAATCCAGTCCTTGGCTCTCCGTCATCATAACCGGTGAGGACAGGGAGGGAAAGTAAGGAAAGAGAAAGTATGAGGGAGAGTGGGTGAGCAGCCGGTGAGGCCACAGCACATGGTCCTTTACCCATACGGCAGCATGCATGGAGAGCTATTGCTGTCTCTATTCCCTTTGAAACGTGTACACTTTCTTAAGACAGAATGTAAAATTCTTAGGATAACCAAAACTACACTTAAATACATACGTTCGGGAGGGAAAGCTCATACACGCAAGACAGGAGATCATTAGAACAATATTGGAAAAGTGTCTGTTTCAACGTGAAAACCATTAATCTCTGTTCCTTTACTTCACGCACTTTTACGCACTTTCACTTCCTCTCCTCGTCTCCTTCATATAGTCTCCTCGCTCAGTATAAATATAGATACTAGTAGAGGCTTACGGCTTTCTCTCAAGATAAATCAGGTCGTCCGGACTTGACTTCATCATCGGTCATATAATCCTCTCACCATGACTTTCCCGACACCATTTGCACCATAGCATTGACATCCCAAGTAGTATAAACTCCCGGAGACTCAAACACATTCGCATGCTAGTAATGTTGTCAAAGGAAAAAGTACAGGCCCGGGCTATAAAACTAGAGGTACTTTTTCCCCAGAAAAAGTCTATGGTTTTTCTTAGTTTTTCTACACGTACATAAAAAAACATGTGAACACCTTCCTACTTATGTACACACACACGGACATCAAAGAACGGTTTCATGAGAAAAGTGTCCCTTGTCCGCAATTCCAATTCCCTGCTAATTTGTCCACGTACATTTTAGCTCCTTTTATTTAATACCACTACCTCTGCTGACCAACATATAAAAAATGAGGGGGAGACGTGATGGATAAATTCCGAGCCCAAATTCCTTTTTAGTTATTTCTCCAACACTTTTCCAGAGACAGGAAAAAATCCACTTTGTCAATGTTCCTTGGCCCAAATGTCATGGAAAAATATCAAAAAATAAAACTTACGTGTACTTTCTCCGTTTGACTCTTTAATCTTTGGATGAAGTCCGTTCCGGATTTTGCTTTCTCCGAGAGTTGCTGGAGCTGTTGGGAAAGCTCGGTCTGTAAGTCAAAAAATACACATTTTGTGATTTTAAAAATTGCACTCTCACTTTTACCTATTTTTCTCTTAAAATTACTTCCTTTTGGGGAGTCTCTAAAGTAAAGCACCATAATTTTCTTTCTACGTGCTCAAAGGACTTTCTCCAACTTTCTCCATGTACTTTGAACATTGACCTCATTTTCACAAAAGACATCAAATGAATTCTTTTGGTCAATTTTGGGTGATCCTTAATGACCCCATTAATTAAAGGAAGACAATGTAGGGAAAGTTCACACATGAATTCTGATCACTTCACTGGATTAATAATCCATGGGGAGGAGGAAAAAACGAGGGAAATAAGTGTTTCATGGTGGTATGAAATCCATAAAGTATTCCAGCTCCACAAAAAACAAGCGAAATATAATGAAGAAGGAAGATTTAGCCAAGGAAACAAAGGTCTCAGAATTTGATGGTTATTACGAAATCGTGCAACAATTTCTAATTAAGAAGGAGCGAGAATTTAATTACTTTTTGCAATAAAATCCCTTCTTTCCCTTATTTACTGGCACACACACACACACACCGTCTCTGTACATGGAACATTTTTCACTCATGTTCTCACATAAGTTTTATTGTTTCTAACATTCCATTAATTGTAAATGTGTCTTAACTGAAAACCTGTAGATCACTTCTATGCTTTTCTACATATACAGCTGTATAATATTTTCAACCTTTGATTTCCATACTCTCTTCCCTATTGAAATTGTATTCTCTCTACAAGTAGCTATACATACTGAACAATAGGGAATAAAGGCATGAAGAAATGTGAGATAAATTATTCTGCCAAATGAGAGACTCTGTAGGTAAAGTTATGCAAAGAGAGGCATTCATTTCACAAAGGAGCGCGTGTGTTTGTGTAAGATATCACACGCGAATTTATACTTATATTATAATTTATTGTAACTTCCTTCAAAAAACACTCCTCCTCTCCATTACTCATAACGTTACATCTTACATAGCTCAAATCTCTTGTCCTACACAAAGTACAATAGTACAAACTTGCTTGTAACACAATACAAGGGAATGAAAATTACACTCTTGTTCACCATGAGTAAATATCTTGAACACTTGAACTAAAATCTTGTACTAAATTCTCCTACACCTTTGAACATGCCTTTACTCCCTTAATAGGCTTAACTCTTATCAAATGTACGACTCAAAACCCATGAACAATGAGCTTCAGCAGTGGAATGAATTTTATAGAAATTCCTATAGAAAAAAAGATAGGAGTTTCAAAGAAAAGAGGACAATGTCATCAGATTGTGTAAAACTTTTTTAGCACTCTAATTAATAAAACAATGATTTTTAAGCACCACGCTATTACTACAAAAAAGAATTCCTTATTTAATTCATTGCATAATTCCCTTCTAAAAATTAGCAGTAACATTTTAATTCAAAAGTAACTTCCTCCCGCATCCCCTCCATAAACTCTCACACTCGAGTACATATGGCCTAGCTGGGAAGAACAGATATGGAAGTTACGAGATCCATTCTCATTTCTCTTGTAATTTAATTGCATTATAAAAGAGCATCAAGTTACTCACAACTTTCCTAATGAGATTACTCTTACGCTCATCAAAGCTGTTTGTCTCTATATTTTCGGGCGGTGGTGGAGGGAAAAAGCGAGGCTCTCCGTATTATCAAATATGATATACCGATTTCGATAAATACTAACATAGTAACTTATAATTAGAAGAGAGAGAGAGAGAATGAGAGGAAATTGAATGCAGAGACTTTGGAAGGGCGCTATAGGGAAAGTTAGAAAAAAATTCATTTTCATCATGAATCCAGATTTAATAAATGCGTCGGCAGGACTGAAAAGAGAAAGCAGATGGACTTTCTGAGGGGGAGTTATAAAGAAGGAGCTAAATGAGAGTTGGACACGTGATGGTGTTAGAATCTCACTACTTTCTCCTCCTTACTCACGCTCACTCATATAATAACCTGTTTAGTAATGACAAGGTATTTTCTCCGGCACTTTCTCCATCAACTGTAATCTATTTTCCGGCTCATACGCTGCTCCAGAAATGAATTGGGTGAAAGGAGGGATTTTTTTATTTGCAAAAAAGGAATATTATAAGGTAGCAATGTAAATAAATTGCAATTTAACTACTACAATTGGAACGTGTTTTTAACATGTAACCGTGGTTAAATAGTATTTAAACTGGGACAGTTCAGTCAAAGTAGTAATTTTCCTTGTAAAATTGAAGGAAAATTGCAGGAGCGAAAGCGCTTGAAAAAAATACCTCCCAAACGACAAACACGAACGCACTTCTCAAGAAGCTTAGCCTTTGGATAAAAAAGTTTACGACGACATGAGAGGTCTATTTTGACGGTAGAAAAAAGTCGTAGAGCTGATTATTCTAGATTGTTGTTTACAGCATTCAAGTATACGTAAACCCTTGCTTGGGGAAAGGAAACGAGCTGAAGAAAGGAAGGAGAAATTGAAAAGGGTTTAAGGACAAGGAATAAAATGATATTTTATGCCAAAACTACCTTTTCCTTACAAGTAGTTGCCTTTTGAGCCTGAGTATGTATGTAGACTTTTCCTTATTGGGAGATTACCAGGATCTACACCTGAAAGTATATGGGTTGAGAGAAAGGGGAAATCTTCATTGTGAAAAGGCGTTAAAGGGACGTAAAATCTTCACACGAAGAAATGAAAGGGAAATTGAATCGACGGTCGCTAAATTTCCGAATCACTCTTTGAATTTTATTCAATAAAAGAGGAAGAAAGAGAGAGCGATTCAGAGTGAGAGAGAGAGAGAGAGGAAAAAGAGAGGAGAGATGTGTAAGAAAGAGGATCATACATTACAGACTATAAGGGGTGGTTGTGCCTTGTAGATGTAAAGCCTTGCAATCTTATTTTATGTTTTGGATATATTATAAAATGTCTACACACAAAAGAATACATATATATAGTCACCATAGGTTTTCAATAGTATACTTTTTTTGCGAAAATTTCACAAGGATCTCAGGTAAGTTAGAATTACTTTTTATCTTGCATAACTTTCTCTTTTGAGGAGAAAGTAGCGAGAAGAGAAGAAAGGAAAGGGAAAAAATGTACAAACGAAAGTTGGTCCTCACTTTTTTCCAGGACCACTTTCCTCCTCCTATCCCATTCTCAGCCCTCTTTTTAACACTTAACAAGCCATGTAAATCCTACTTGGAAAAATGAACCCAATTTATATGGCCATTTAAACTATTTATGAATTTCTCAGCATGAAGTGCCCTGAAATTTACAGCAATGGAATATATAGGTGTAGGGAATAAAAAATAAGGGAAAAGAAAAATGTATTGCGTAAGTCTGGGACTTATAGAGGCATGAATTTTTCCTCCTTCGCTTTCCTCTATCTTTTCACATGTGTGATACATACACGCACATTCATAAGGAGAGTACAAAACACACAAAGGATGTCATAGGTAATGTGAAAGTAATGCCTAACAAAATGGAAAGTTTAACGCATGTATAATTCAACTCCCAAGTGAAACTTGGAATGGGCTCAAGTTCAAAAACGGGGACTTTCTCCTCCCTTGGAGAAAGTATATAGGACCAAGAGAAAGTTGAAGTTTTAATTGAATTAAAACCAATGAGATTATAATAGCTCCTAAAGAACACCTTACTGTCAACGTGTCAATGAGGCTCCTTTCTTCTATTCAGCTCTCTCAGACACATAAAGAAAACATGGAAAAGCTCATGAAATATAATGGCCAGATCATTCCAGAGTAGTGTGCCGTGGAAGGAGGCAAGGAACTTGGAAAAATTCATGGATAATGTCTTACATTAGCTTGGTAGTGAAACCCAGCTGGCCCAACTTCTCTCATCAATAGCAATGGTAAAATACAAGTGTGGGGTTTTAATTCCACCGGAATTTAACCTATAATTCTGACACAACTTGCAGGAGAGAGAGAATTTCGCCTGGAGAGAAAATGACATTTCCAGACACCACCATGGGTCCCCACTTTTGTATGGAGCCTTACCAGCAATATGCTACATACTAAAATGCAGTCGTAGGAAATTGTTCTTGTGACAAATGCACGTACATGTGGGAATTGCACAGAACTTGTTGGAAGTCAAATAGCAAAGTTTGGAGCTTTTGTCGTATACTCGTCAGCTCTTAATGTAGAAATAGTAGAGGATTCCATTAAATTAAATGGATTTTGCTTAATGAAGAACCATATAGTTCCTGTTCATTGGAAACACTTGATTATGAACTTTTATTGATTTTCATTTACTTAATGTACAAAAGGTTTCCTCTTTTCTACATGAATAATGTTTCATCTATCTACGTTGGGACGTATATACGTTATATATTCATACTTATGGAGCCTCTATAAGGAACTACTGTACCACTGGAAAAATAAATATTCCAGGAGAACTTTCTCATTTAGTTATTATATTTAGCACTAGGAAGGACAGTGGATATGACAAGGAGGAAAAAGTTCGGCATATGGTATTTTCTGGTGTGGAGTCATGCTTTCGCCAGTCATGCTATTGCTAATATTACAAGTTGCAAGGATCAGGAAGGAATTAAGAGATTGTCCAGGAGCGGAAGAGAAGGAGAAGTGAGGCGAATGTGAGAAATATCCGAGAGTCAACTTGTATATTGACAACATATGGTAACAGACCATTTGATAATATTTACACCACAATGAGGCTATCTGTACGGCTGGCTACAGGCGTAAGCCCACTGATTTAGCGTTCATTGTCCTTGTCGATCTCCTAAGCCTAAGCGTGGCATTCACATGATAAAACGGAAAAGCTCTAGAATATGGACGTATGGCTCGTGTGTAGACACCATCCGTATTAACTATTGTTAGGAAATTAAGTCCCCGCTCCGGAGTTTCCCTGCTGATACTTCACCTTTTCTATGTAATTATATTGTAAATTGTACGTTATGCTCTTTACCACTACACGTTTGTCCCCTATTTTTCAATTTTGTTGTAGGAGTTATTAAGGAGGGTAGAGGATGTGGAGGATTTAGCATAAATGTTGAAGGTATAGTTTTGGTCCTGTTTGTGGATAAACACAAGGGAAAAGTAGGGATGTGTAGGACAATAGCGTGGCGTAGGGACTTGATCCTTGGGACAATATCTGAGGCACAGTGAGAGGTACGTGACAGACGGACGAACAATACATTTATTTACAGAGCTTGAGGAGAATTTACCCTGTCACATACTTCTCCCTTGCCCTCATACTATACATACATGGAGCATTAGAGTACTGGAGCATAGTAGAACCAACCTCTTTTCTAGCAAGATGAATGATGCTGGGGAAAAGAGACGAGAAGTTTGTCCCTTCTCCACAGAAATCTCTAGCTCCACCAAATCCAATTCCATGATATTCCAAAAACAACTCAATGTCTTTTATAAATGCAGAGTAACGCAATGGAAGCGAGCTGAATCTCAAAATTGTTGTAGCTACTTTAACATTATATATAAACTCAAGTACTATAAAGTTACATTTCAAGTAAATGTAAGGCCCTTATTTTCTATAGCAGAACAAAATATTTCCAAGCTTTTATGATTCCCTAGCACATCATATATGTTACTTTAGTAGCATTGGGCCATTGGGAACCCAAACATGGTTGAATTTCAAATCGGTTTTCACACTCGAGCCAGCTCATTCCAAAGGGCCCCATTCCCTTTCCCTTGAGTAAGCACCCCATCCAACCAAGTCATCCATTAGGTTATTGTATCGTGGACAACAAACTCTGAGTAATTGCAATCCCTCCATTCATCCATTCCCTATGTACAATAGCCTACTCAAGAGGACGCATGTCGGACACGTGCTTCATTCCTTTGTCAACCACTCCTCAATTATTTCCCTATTTCCGCTTCCTTCCAGCTTTCTATAAAGGAAGTGCCTCTATAAATATGTACCCTAATATCTTATCGTTTTCCTATCCAAACTCACTCCAGATCACAAAAATATCCCTCATCTCTCTAATTTAATCATCTCTCAAAAATTACAACTCACAAGACGCTGCTTTCATATTTCCCTCAAGATATTATATTACTCTCCATTTAAATTAACCTAAAATTAATTTCCGCTGTAATTAATTGTTACATGAGAAATAAAATTTTCAATTTATTTGAAAATTTATAAGAATTTTCTTTCCCCAGCCCAGCCTGTACTATCTCTCAGAAGGAGGATGATAGCATAGGAAAAATTGTAATTTGACCAGATTTACAAGATAATCGGGTCATTAAATGTGACAAAGGCGGTAATTTATGCCAGAGTAGGGGAATTGATTCAAATGGGCTTGAATTGATGGGGAAAAAAGGTTAGAGTAGGAAAAATTCGTAAGGAACACACACTCGCTATTTCTTGAGAGGACCTCGTGAAAGAGCCTGACACTAAAACTCCTATGACAGAATTCCCTCTCCTTTGTATAAATATATAGTAACTGGGCTACAAAAGAAAAAAGGACAAGAGTGAAAATCAATAGTATAGGAGCGGATTTAGAAAAACGAGGAGCTAAAGAAAGCATATTAGCCTCGGCACATCATGATTTGTTGCTATTCTTTATGAGGTTTACTTGGCAGCGTCTACCCTTTTAATGGCACCTGAAACCCATAAGATTCACTTATCGTCCTCCCTCACCACACTTACACACTACTGGAACGCATAGCTGCTACTACAACCCTAGTCTAATGTAGGTCCAACACATCGCCTTTCTACCGGCTGTCAATTTTTCACACGATGCATAAAACCATATAGAAGTCATGTGAGTATTTTAGAAAATTCCCCAAGCAAAGTAAGAAAGTGAATCTTGTAACCCTTCCAACTTTCCTCAAGCTACTCTGAACTTCTATATAGATGGAACATAAACGATTAAATAAAAGGAGCATGGTTCTCAATTCTCTCCATGTATTTCAAACCCCTAGACATGGTTGGGCCATAGATTCTTGCTAAAATATGATTTCTCATAAAAGACCGATGAATTTTCTAAATCAAAGAGTTTACGACGTGTGAACAACATGCGTTAGTCAACTCTGCTGGGCTTGGCTTCCGTTTCTTTGAGGCCCTATCTGTTCCTCACACACAACATAACATTAGCCTCTACAAATGCATATGCATTCAGATTACATACAAAAACCCTATACAAACCAGGCCCATTATACATGCAAATATATATGTATAACCCACATTATAGAATAGCAAGGCCGGATATTTTACATGCAATTTAACTCTAAGGATTTTGACGTATGTGTATCATTTATGAGCCAAACCAGCTATAGCGACTGTTTATAAATCTCCAATCCTATAGCGTGCAGCCTGCACTGCATTACATTTCTTCACGCGTCAACATCCCTGTTAACACCAGCCTTTGTATTACTTGACAAGCCTCCTATATAATATTCTCTAGTTTCTCATCTGCTTGCTCGTCATCATCACCCAAAAGAGAAAATGGAAACGCCAGAGAGTTTATGACATATTTCATGATTCCATTGAAAATTGCTTATGTAATTCCACCAAATGATGGTCTTAGCTCGTGAGTGGAGGCGAACTCGTAAATATATAAAATAGTACACTATACTTAACATGTCTACAACCTTCTCCCTCCCACTGCCAATATATAAACCAGCAAAACTTTTACCATGAGAAATTACTAAACACATCTCCTATATATTAATGTTAGGAGGAAAAGGTTCATAAAAATACAACTGGCCAGCCTCAGCCAAGTGCAGAGATTCCCTCTCTGCCTAAAAAGCCCATCCACGTGCGGTGTAATTATGGAAGTGAGCTCTTAAAGGTTTCTTAAAATTCAGGAAGAAGGATTTAAGTAAATAAAATCCCTGTCTTAAGCTCATTCAGTTTCTATGGAGTCCCTGAGTAAAACTCTTCCTTGAGGGAGATAACAGATTTGAAAAATTGTGCGAGTAAATTGTGTGTGCTTAGATTAGAATCTGCGTCTATATTTTTTCCCTTTGAAACAAGAGAGCCTAGATTTTGGGTCTTGGCTTTTTCCAGCGCAAGGAAGGAGGATTGAGATGTGTGCGTGGAATTGATGTAGTAAAAGTGAGTAAAGTAATAGATTACAAGGATGGATGAAGATTCGGCTTTAGAGTGGAGAGAGAGAGAGTCGGCAATAAAACCTGGCAATAGACAATCCATGCTTCTGCCTTTTCTTGTATTACTATTACCACTATCTACTACCACCACCAGCAATTTATACCATTATTATATAAAGAGCCAACCGGTGTCTACAAGAATATACATTTGGACTCATTAAGTAACAACTGCTTATGGTTTTGGGTATCTTAAAATTTCTTATGTACAAGAGTGAAAGAGGGTTTGGGAAATGCATACAAATATCAAATGTATACGAGAGGGAAGAAGCTCCTTCATGGCACCAATGGTCCCAGCTATTATTCCTATGTTAAGCTCTTATATGTATGCGTGTTTCTGTGTGGAATGAGAGAAAGCGTATGCAAAGAGAGAAACCAGAGTCAATTTCGTTATGAAATGCCCTTTTTTATCCTCTACAGTTTCCTTTTCATCCCAGTTCAGCTAACTACTTTCTCCCACTCATCCTCTCCTCTCCATACATTTCCATTAACCCAGAAGATCTCATGCACTTTCTCTCCCTCCTTTCTATATTTCTCTTGAGGAGAAAAATCATTTCCTTTTTTCCCCTACACAAAAAAAATAAAATAGCAACCACATACGCAGCCACTTGAATTTTCTCCAGTCTCTTTCAAAACCACCATCCCTGCTTAAGCACTTTCACAGTATAAACTCCTTTAAATATCAAATTCCCGGGAAATTGTCCTCCTCCTCCTAGTTTTTCCTCCCTCTAAAGAAATATCTCTGAATGGCCTGAAGGGAGAGGGAGAAAAGAGTCTGTTTGCTTAAGATAGCAAAAATGTATACAAATCTACACACTATGGAAAAATGCGTGGGAGCTGAAAGATGAGCAAGGATATTTGCATGGAAGGAAGGAAGGCTCACATTATTATTGTTATAGTTATGGTAGGAGAGGAATGAAAAAGATAAAATGTCAGGGGTAGATAGCAGCTGCACTTTAATTATATCTTCTACAACTGGTGCTGGTGAAAGTTGGAGAAAGCACAAGAAACGCATTGCTACGTCCAACAGACAATTTTAGACTAAAACCAATGGATGATATTTAATATGAAATTACTCTAAACTAAAATAAATTAATTGTATTTACAAACATGTTGTCGTATTTAAATTTACAAGACATACTGCTGAGTATAAATCTAATTAATGCATGCAGAGACTTCCATTAAATTTTACCAAATAAGATTAAAATTTATCTAACGATAATATTTCAGATAGACGGTACATTTAAGACCTAAAGTTCTACGGAATAATTGTGGGATTTCTCTGAGAGCTCGGAAGTCCCTGAAATGAGGTTGTTATGGTGGAAGGCGGGCTCTTAGGATACATTTAATGACGTTGGGCCTCATCTCCTAGGTACTTCAGTTTATACTCCTACTTTTCACGGCCACTTTCACTTTTACCTTCCTTGACTTTTTACTTGGGAATGTTTCACGTCTCAAGTGCAGGAATGGTCTTTGCTCTCCTATACGTTTTATGAGTAGATGTTTACTTTTTATTAGTTGTTGCTTGGGAAAAGGGGAATCTGATGGGAAGGCGGTTGTCACACATGTGATTACTTTATACATGGAGCTAAATTGCTAGGACACACCTGACTGACTTTAAGTGGGAATAATAAGGAAGGAGACTGTGGGGAAATTTCTAGTAATAACTCATATCAACAAAGAGAAGGAGAGTAGAATCAACAGAGGGCTCCTTCCGCTAGATTTACTGGAGAAAGGAGTCTCAAGAAAATACTCAAGGGGTCCACACATAAAAGCACTGATTTCTCCTATCTTATGAAGGATGTCACAAGGCGTAAAATAACTTGATGGGAATGGAATGAAAGCCAAAAAAGAAAAAAGTTGCTTCCTTGGCTCTTAACATACTGCTGATTTCTTGAGAATAGTATAGCACCTTTTCTTTGGAACTTTCACTATATTTCCTATGGACCAGGAAGGAGAAGAAGAATTTATAAGAGTGAAATGTAATATTCTGCTTCTGGCAGAATCCTATAAACAGTAAAGAAAACAAAGTTACTCAAGAGGAGAAAAATGTCGTGAAGAAATTTATGAGAAGTCGTAAATTTAACACAATAAAATAAGTCGAGGAAAAGCCCCGTCTTCCTTGCCTTAGATTCCCGTCCTATACATTGCAAGTATATTGCAAATATATACAAATGTATATATTTGTATTTCACATAAAGAATTCCAGACTATTTAATGTTTCTATTGGAAACAAATCTCTCTAAATTTTCTAGAAGCTACTTAAAAAAGATATAGTGAGACTCATTTGTAGAAAATTTTCATTTAAATAGCACATCATTATTTTTCGTAATCCTCCAAAAAAATCTACATTCCTACTTTTAGTGAAAAGTGAAAGCTGGAGATAGTAAACTTTCACCGTGCTTTCACTATACTTTCACATGAAGAGAAGCCCCTCTAAAAATAGCAACTTTAGATAGCATAAGCTAGAAAAATAAAAGTTTCGCCAAAAAAAGTTCCAGAATGCTATAACTAATTGCGGAAGAATTAGAGAGAAAGCGGTGAAATCCTTCAGATGGACAAATGGCTTGTCACGTGACAAGATCTCACCTCTCTCCTGGAAAACTCCAACTTTCCCTATCTTTTCATAGTTGTAAGCAGCAGGGCCTTTGTGCAAGTTCCACTCTACTGGCTTCCCTTTTATCTTCTTTCCTTTCATGCCACTTTACATCGAAGCCTCTATATTCCCATACCTTTCTCTCCACACGATTTCCTTACCATGATGAATTTCACCAGTTTCCATGTATAGTTTTTCAGAGACTCAAGCATTCATACCCTTAAAAATTTACCACTTTTTCTTTTTCCTTTGACCATATATGCATATAGGAAACTGAGGCCTCCACCAGATTTCCAACGAAATGTACTTTCACTTTTACCTTTACTCTACTTTTTCTCAACTTGAAGACAGCCTGTGATTTCCTCTGAGGGAACATTCATCACGTTAATTAAAGGTTATGAAATCCTCTGAAAAGAAGTTTATTCTCTTTCGACAATCTGTCTGGCAAACACAAATGGAAATCCTATAGAATCCGGAAATTTCCCTGAGTGAAAATTCTCATACCCTTTTGCTTTCTCTCCCTTTCTCTTTATTTTCACTCTGCCCTTGTAGAATTTCACGACAGCAGAACTGTTCTCATTCCTTCATCTAGAGCTCAGCTATTTCAAGGGAGAAGAAGACTCTCTGAGAGTATGAGAGTGAATAATCATTAGTTACCAGGACTGGTTCTCCTTTCTAGTGAAATCAAAGCTCAAGTTATAATCAGAAGGAAATCAATTCCGTGAACATTGGCGTGCCAATTAACTCTTGTGAATTGGTTGGAGGGATCCTCTCAAATACAATTTTCCCTCCTTTCTCATGAAAATACATAAAGTTTGAGGCGTCAATACTAAACTATGGAGATGCCATCTGCTAAGCTCATGATCCCAAATTGGATGGATGAAGAACCATTGATAATCACAGTGGTAGTAGGAGTAATAATAATAATCATCAAGAAGCTCCTACAGAACTGGAGCGTCTCTCTCTCTCTCTCTCTCTCTAATGTAATTCCAACAAATTTCCTCTGCTTTGACGGTTTTTAATAAATCACACATTAATTTACTATGCATATGCTCACATAGACGCTCCTCAGCGCAGAAGCACTCATCATCACTTTTTATTCCCTTAACATTTAACTCTTCTACGTTCATGGTCACATGATTCATTAACCATATTTAACACATTCCCATTCCAACCAAGTATCCAAGTTCCGCAAGGGAACGGAAGAAAATAGTACATGGCGTTTCATTACATTACATTACATTAGCTCTCATTTTGAGGGAAACCCTTCGGAAGTCTAAAGAAGTAGAAAGGAATTTCCGAATGTAAATTCTGTGGGGGTATGGTATAGGACAGAGGAAGAGGGGGAAGAGATTAAAAGTTGTGAGAGATACTAACAGTATAATAATCATAACCAAGAAGCGGGAGAGCGGAGATGTGGACAAAATAATACATACTGTCAAATTCATAAATAAAATACTGTATACACTCTGCAAGTATATATATATGGTGAAAAGCCCCGAATGAGTCCTAGGGAATCATTTTTTCAGGATGAGTGCTTCAGAATTTAATTTTTCAACCTCTGCTTTCATAATTATTCCATAACTTCCTCCCTTTCTCTTCACCCATCTCCTATGAATATCCTCATGACATTTCCTCCGTACTCATCCTCAATCTTCAACCAAGCGTATGTCAAGAGTTTGTATTTGTAGGAGTTTCAAATAAGCATTTGCTTTATCATTACTAGAGGCTTGTGAAGGGGGATGAAATGCAAGGAGTAAGATAGGGAAGAGAGAGAGAGAGAGAGAAGAAAAATATTGCCGGACGTGGAAAAGGAGTACTTGCTTTAACTCAACTCTTATGTACATGCTCACAATAAGCTTGTCTCTCGCAATCCTTGAATGAGTGTAAACATGGGTGGAACATCTTATTTGATTAATGGTTACGGTTCACTTGCAAATGTTTACAAAAGCATCATGCCTCTTCCAAGTTAATTATTTCTCCCGCTCCTCCAAAATCTATTCCTTCGCAGTATTTGTAATACATACAAAGGGTAAGAATACACACTATGGTACATGATAGGAATTTCTAGGGAGAGAAAGTTAGTATTCCTTATATGTAACTTTGGTTGGATGGGAAAAGACGAGGAATTTTGCAAGTAAAAAATTGTTCACGCAACCGCAAGTAAATCATTTAATTGGATTAATCCTTGACAACAATCCACATACTTCCGCTCTTTCCTCGCTTACTGGGGCTTTCATATGTACATGCATGTGTACTCATTCTTTGTATTTTGTTACCTATAAAATATGTAGTTAAACTAAGAGAGAGAGAGAGAGGCAATCCACACGCACCGGAATCAACAGATATCCGCTCACCATGCGCTCACCATGAATTGTTGCCAAAAAAATACTAAAAAATAATTATTAAAGTTCTGTCAGCAAGGAGACATTTTTCCTATTGTTCCCTTCCCTCTATCAAGAATCTTGAAGCTTTGAAAATATCAGAAGATGTCTCCTTAAATAAGATTATAAAAAATCCTTTGAAATACAATTTTTTCCTGGTATACAACACTCTCGAATAACTTTCCCAACTTAATCTCTGACAAAAGGAAAAACTTTACAATACATTCAGGAGAGAAGCATGTGTCTCTAAGAGGATGAAAGGATGGGGAAAGGGAGAGTATATTCGCAAGGGTGGATTCTACATAGCATTCTATTTTTATGACAATTGTCTTGGAATTACTTGAGCTTTGAAATTGACTCGAATTTCGGAGCAAGAAAAAAATATCTTCAATCATATTATGTTTCCCTACAGGAATGAATTGGTCCGGAAGGGAGAATATAAGGAAGGGAAAAAGTTGAGGATGTGGGGAAAAAAATGGGAAATATCACCTTGGAGACCCTTTGTTTTGACCTTATGCAAAATGGGAAAATCCGATTTTTTTATCGCTCTTCTCCCTACCTATACACCCCCCACACACGCATGAATATCTGAGGGAATTTATGGGACTCAGCCCTGTACTATACATATATAGTAGTAAATGTTGGAAGGATTTCATGTGTGATATTATAAGTAGAGTGCAAGTAAGTAAGTGAGTGAGTGAGTGAGTGAGTGAGAAAGAAAAAAAGAGAAAAAAATCTTTTCTACTCACGTTTCTCTCATATTAACTTTATATAAGGTATGGAATAAGCGTCAAGTGAATCCCTGTACAGAGTCAAGGTAGCCGCCTTTTGTATGTTGTTGCTATGGTAAATATTTTGCATACAAGCCCCACTAAATACACACATACGCATAACTCTATACATACAAAAATCCCTTGCATCTCCTCTCCTCTATGTACAAGCGCTAAAAAGACATTCTGTGTGCCAATTCCTACTGCATTACGGTACATACATTGTTTTTAACGTAGGTAAGCATGCGACGAGGGAAAAAGTGCCCAAGTATTTGTAAGTGTTTTTCTATATGTGCGTACACGCACTTAACATGGAATGGCATGACAGTACATATGTACCTACAACGTAAAAGTGCCTGCATTCCACTGCCGCAGTAGGATTACTCACTCAGAGACTCCAGACACATGAGAAATGTTAAACTACTTTTGTATATCCTCAAACATAAAGATACATATATGTATATGTACATTGTATTTAAATACGTGTGAGAGCTTCAAATAAGCCGGCAAAGAGAATTAATGGAGGAGTTGCACGCATCATGAAATGTTGTTCCTAAAATTACTTCATTCATTTGAGAAAAAAGCAACTCCCGATCAGCTTAGGTTACACAAAGTTAAATCAATTTTTTCAAATAATTCCAATTACTCGGAAAATTAAGTGTTGAGCAAGTTTCGTATGAAATATACTATGCATATACGCTGCTATGTATGGAATAAATATATACCATGCAAATTTCATATGTAGAGACAGACCTCGCTTGGAAGTGTCAACTTGGATTGAAATGAGAATAGTAGCCATTATTTATTCCAATTGCTCCAGAATTACCATAATTTAATAGAAAGGGACGGGTGCATGACCAAATGTTGTAATAATTGTGTATGTAGAGATTAGAAATTGTGCTTGAGCTCAAATGCATATGGATACATTCAGCCGCATTGAAGATTCTGAGGGGTGCAGTATAGAGTTAGTTTGCTTTTGAGCCATGCGGCAGATCCGCTCTTGTTGTATTTAAGCCATCTGCTACTACTTCCTTTTTATTTTCCTTTGAAAAGTACATGAAGCATTGAGTAAATAATATAACATTGCAGACAAAAGTTGACAATAATTTACTACAGTATAGTATAGAAAAGAAGAGGATTTTTTTCATAAGGGTCCACATGGGAGGGAGCAAAAACTCTCATGTCCTATCAAATCTGATTAAGGGCATCAAATCCATATGGCTAGGGATACACTGTCAAGCATGTACTGAAGAGCGAGGAACCACTTTATCTATGGACGTAAGTATTGGATTTTAAGTTTATAGGGCCCTTAAATATTGTAGGTATGGCTGGAGGAGCTGGGCTTTGTCTGCCTTTTAAAAGGGTATTAAATTAGGAAATGTACAAATTCAATAATACAATACAAGAAACTTGGAGTTTTATTTCCATTGATTTTTAAAGGATTTTTCTCCTTATAAGAAAGGAACCTCTCGTGTAAAAAAATCCCTACTCTTTCTTTTCCCTCAGCCTCACACTTTCTCTCGATTATTGTACATTATCGATGAGGAAAAACTGCTGCAAGTGACGCAAAGCAATTGAAACCCTTCAGACCCAACTAATACATATTAGATGTAGGAAGACGAAGGATATCAAATAAATTGCAACATTTGGCAATTCTCACAATTTCCCTTCCCCGTTCTCTCTCTCTCTCTGATTCTCTCGTTCTCTATACTTATCCACGCATATGTTCCCTACACATAAATGCCAACACACACGCTGAGGTTACATAAAAATGACTTTTCATCCTTCGCTCT
>JAQFXU010002451.1:0-20730 GCA_034693705.1 Spatulosminthurus flaviceps
AAAATTAATTCGCTGCTTCATTTTTTACCAAACGGGGAATGTCCGCGAAATGGGTCCTAGGACTAACTGTGCATAGGCTGTATTTAACAAAGGGTGATCAATTTTTTTATCAAAACCCCAAGTAATATGTCAACAGCGTTATGAAATATGCACTCATGCGATCGTGACCTATGCCGATGAACATTCTCTGTCACCGTGCACTGATGGATTTCTGACACAATAATATAATGACATCCGAATTAAAATTTTGCATTTTCCCTGTGCAATATTTTCTGTAGTAGCAAAAATATTAGCATTTTAAATATGTTGTAATTGCATGTGGTAGCGTCAGCGTCGACGCTCGAAACTTCTGAGCGCTGGGAGGTTGCTGGTTGAATGTACGTGATAATAATAATTCATTCTTTGCTTAGAATAGAATTCTTTGCTTAACTATTACTCACTTTTTTAATCACAGCGGGATCATATGTGGGCATAAGAAACTGAAGGAGTCATCCGTGGCAGTGTATAAATGCAAAGATTATGGACTCATGTCGTTACCTAGAAATTTCATTGATGTGCAAACTATGTAAAGGAATGACTGTTTTTGCTCTTTTTTCCGTAGATTTTGGAAATGTTTGCATGACTATAAGTTATAACTTTGAACGAGCAGAGGTAGGTCAGGAAGAGGTTGAGCATGCTTCATTTGATTGTTAGGGATTTTCATTGACGCAAATTTACAAAAGCACCTTGAGTTGTAGCATTAATCATTAAATTCAGGGGTGCAAAGTTCAGCTGCTGTCATCACAGGGAAATTTTTGTGCATTGATTATACGTGGAAAAATTACAAGATAATCCGGGTTTGCTTGATATACATACATCCCATATGGTTAGAGCTAGAGTTTATGCAGGTATACAAAATACACGCAATTATTTTTGAACACAATAAATAATATTGAAGTTGTAGGTTGTCTTGTGGTCTCTCATGTTTTTTGCGAAATTAAATAAATGAAATTCACTACATTTTTCCGATCCGCAGAATTAGATATAAGGATTTGTAATTCACAGATTTTGTCCATTGCACTTTAGTATCATTCGGTACTTACTTCAGACAGGTACCACAACAAACCTAAGATTTTCCTTCAACAGTTGGCAGAGTTTTGTAGAATTTTAAAATCTTCCTTGTTATCCTTAATTCTTAATAAAACAATTTTACAAGAGCCTACATAAGACATGGGCATCCGAGGAACCCTTCGAATTTTTCTAGTGGTGGCTATAGTTGTGTTTACTGAAACCCGGAGTGTTTATCTTAGAGATCCGAACTCCCTTGCTGGAAAAGCCCCAGGCCCTGTGCAGTCCTTTATGTTGGCACTTCCTGCCACTCAAACTCGATTGACTCCACTAAGCATTGCTATCAGGCATGTACCATCATTTAGATCCAGGTATATACATTTTAAGACGAAACTCTTGTAAATTACATTCTAATACTTTTGATACATATTGCTACCAGATTATTTTAACCTGCTCTTTTTATTGACAGGTCCAACAAACGACGAGTTGCTGGACCAGTAAGTACCAACAGGAGATACCTTGAGGAGTTTGATAATGAATTGATCGGCAAATGACAAAATAGAATTTCCTATATCAGGGTTTTCCTTCAAAATTGTTAAAGGTTTGTTATGAAAACTAAGAACCAAGAACATTAAATTTTTACATCTATTGTCATGATAATAAAATATACACAACTACAATAAAAATTTGAAACAAATAATACCAAATTTTATTGCATTTATCAGTATTTCTGCTATTTAGTATCTATAGATAACTCAGCTTGCAAATAAATAAATAAAAATAGTAACGATAACGATTACTAACACCTAATTTGCAGGAAGAGATTATTTCAGAATGATGAGTTATTTAGTAAAATAGGAACATAAGCATAAATCATCACCAAGCCAACAATAGTTAACATATACCAGCATTTAAATTCAGACCCTAATGAATTGACTGACTGACAAATCTCCATGACATTCAATTTAAACTGGAATGTGACTATGTCTACATAAAGATCCGACGTCAAAGCTGAAGCCTTACACGTACCTACGTGATCACAATTGCAACTCAAGCAACATTTAGGAGCAAGAGAAATCCTCCTAATTGACAGTATCGGGTCGAGACTCTATCCATGCCTTTATCTGCGGAATATTATTAACCGCGTCTTTCAACGCCTTTAAATTGGGATACTCCTCCAAAATGCTAGTATCCACTGTTCTCTCCACAGCCTCAAGGTAACAAGCGACAAAGAAATCTGCCCAGGTGAAACTTTTCCCCACCAAATGTGTTCCTTCAGTATTACTCCCTATCATGCTGTCAAATTTGGTGAAATACTTCCGTATTTGCACTCCAATCAGATTTTTCTTCAGCTCTTCTCTCTTCTCTGGATCTTGCTCTATAAAGAACTTTTTCCATTCCAGTTTCAAATCTCCAATGGCATCCACTAACTCATCACATTGAGCAGCTTCTAAGTCCGTGCTTCCGACCAAGCCATACTTCCGTGCAAGAAATCGAGCAATGGTTGATGACTGAGCAAGTACCTTGCCTTCCGTCTCAAGTATAGGAATTTGGCCCCATGGTGTGTCTGTCAAGGAACATGAAACAAGTCCATTAAAAATACCATTCGAATCAAAAGCAATTTAACCCTCTTCATACATGATTTCTCCTCAACTTACAATTTACGTCCACTCAAACGCTTTAAGTACATATAATACTCTCTCATGGTGCTTCTACTTTATAAAAATATAAATCGATACGATTTTATACATACGTCGACACTGCTCTTGAAGAATTCTCTTACAAGAGTACTCGAAGAGCGGAACACTTGTACAAAAAGTGACCTTGCAAACATTCCCAAAGGACAACTCCGGAGGTTTCGATTCAATATGACTTGACAAGAAAACCCGACATGTACTTTATTTTCTTCGACAGTTGCTAGCTAGCAAATGGAATCAAAAAATTGTTAACCAAACGTCAAGTAATAACAGGAGACGTATGGTGGTGGCCATTACATTCCATTTTCATGTCAAGACACGAACAACAGGAACACATTACCCTCCTTCAAGCTTCACAAGGTGAAAAAAAAATCAACCGAAACTAAT
This sequence comes from Spatulosminthurus flaviceps, assembly GCA_034693705.1. Taxonomy (NCBI): domain Eukaryota; kingdom Metazoa; phylum Arthropoda; class Collembola; order Symphypleona; family Sminthuridae; genus Spatulosminthurus; species Spatulosminthurus flaviceps. The sequence continues at coordinate 3,132 of JAQFXU010002451.1, forward strand.
ATTTGATTCCTACATCAGCTTCAAGCTTGCATGAAATTTTTTCTAACCAAAAATTCTACACTCAAGAAACATAGCAACCAAGTACTTCTGTACATATATAATGTATATTTTTATGTTTTATGTATTGCCTACAGGTGAGTAGCAATGTGAACACGTTGCGTGACAATTCACTATTATTAGCTACTATTATCACAAAGACAGGCATATAAATCATATGCATACACATACTATTCAGCTGAAGCCTAGCCTTCCCCCTATTTATGCATATTTGAGAAGTTCAATACCACTTTGTTTAAGAATTTACATAGAAAATAAAGCTTTCATAAAATACATGAGCTGCATACAAAGTGATCGTGAACCTATCTTAAACGATACTTCCCTGCAGTTCCTCCACATTTCAAAATAAAATACTAAGTAATTCATCCATGATGCATAATACATCCTCTCAAGTTTTTCCTGTAAAACATTTAGTTTAATCGATGAGGCGGAAAGAATTTTTTATTGATCTCTCTAATTGTATGCATAGGTTAGGAAGACCAGATAAAAATGCTTTTCACATGGAAATACAATACCCAGTGCAGTACTATTCTTCTCACTGAAAAATACCCTGTACAAGAGCCTCGAACCAAGAACATTCCACTACACAAATTTACTTACACCGTGTGAGTGAGTGCAACCTCTCATTTTATATTTCCTATGCAAATTCGAATATTAAATAAGCTCTCATGAATACACCGCATTTGCGAGAATGCTCCCAGGTCTCTTACGTCATGGAGAGAAGCAGGAGACACATTCAATTGTCAAACCACACACAGGTATTCGGTTCAGGAAGGTAAATAGAAATGTACTCCAACTTCGTGCAGGTGTCAAGGAAAAGAGTGTACGAAAGTTTTCCAAAAACAACTCATCTAGCCACCACCAGACCATAAAAGGCTAGCGCAAATCCAGATTCTTGGCAAAATCAATACAGGGGTATATACATGTAAGTGCTCGCAGCTTCCTAGGATTTTTTTCTATTCCAACCTCTCCCGCTTTCATAATAATATATTAATATTATTAATGAAGCACTTGCCTCGTTGCCCATGGTTCTAATAAAAAATCTCCCACTGACATATTTATGAATCTCCTTGAATTCCATTATCTATGTGTATATTCATAATTAATTTTTAGCATTACTAAAGCTAGCAATACAGGGGGCTCTCATATACACACGCACGTATCATATATACATATTTACTTCCACAGATACGTACTTGGTTTCAGTTCCGGCCAACTCTCCTTTTCAATTCGAACATCCTCAAAGGGAACTTCAGCGTAGGCGAAGATGTACCGGATAGGCTCGGCAATTCCTCGAGCATTGAAATATGTCAACTTGTAGTCAGTCATCTGAAAATAAAAAAAAAAATTTTAAAACCCTAGTCCTACATGTATATGCTACTTCAAAATAAAAAAAACAATATATTTTTTCCAAAATACTTGGATTTTGGTAGATTCGCAACTATTCGAAATATACTTACTGCAAATAATAACCCAGAAATTGGTTCGCGTTGAAGGTAGAGAGTATTATATGGATATGTGTGATACAAGTATATGAGGAAATCGATTCTTCGTATTTCTGCCCCAAAACCAGCTGACAATGAGTGTCTGAGTGTAAGCGTTGGAGGAAATAATACACAGGAGCAGAGGCTGTCAAATCCAAAACCGGCGGTGGTGGCAGAACAACTGAGGTGAATCCAGGCATTTCTCCCCTCTCCTTTCACATTCTTCTACTCTCTATACTTGCCTCGAGCATGCCTCATTCAACTCATTCCACCTCCTCAGAATTAACCTTGCTTCCTTTCGGCCCTTTATTACAGGCTCATTCTCCTGTCCACATTTTCCTGCCTCGTTCCAATAGCTCCATTCACCGATATTGTTTCATGAGACAATAGACTCGAAGTACCGGCAGCTCCTAACTACCCTAAAAATCCTGTAAAAAGCCAACCGGAATATGACATGCAACATCTTTTCACATATAATTGGCTTCTCTCCCAAAAGTACTCATCCGATTCATATTCAATCCATAATGCATCCAAGTCCAACATTTCAGCAAATTATTTCCTCTCATATGGTATGGATACTCCGTCTCCAGTCATTCCACTTATTAACATACATTAGGTTATCATCATATTAAAATCCATTTGATACTTCCAACGTCTCCCCCCCTTAACAAACTTATCTTCCTTAGATTCCTCAATCCCTCTCTCTCTCTCTCTCTCTCATCCCAGTGTCGGCTACACAAGACAATCAACTTCGAACTTTCGCAGAAAATTCCAGCAATTCCTTCCACGTCCACGCATACCAACCACCAAAGCATTAAAATTACATTCAACTTAAAAAGCCAACACGTTGTGAACTGTTAAATAATTCGAAATAACCCACAACCCAAACTACATGCATATACAAGTTAATAAATATAATTTAAATATCAATGAAATAGGAGAAACGACTTCCAATCCAAGCCTCCAACACCATATATAAAAAATATTAATTTATTACAAAATAATAATAATATTTTAGTGACTAATAATTAGTCTGTAGTACGGACCCCATTTATTACACTTATTTCAAATATGATTTCTCATATTGAAGTGCAACAAATTTAAAGAAGTCTATCATACCCTATATATTAAATATAGTATCAACTTTACTTTGAGTAGTTGCAGAAAGTCAAGCAGTATTGGCCGACATGGAGCGGAAACAAGTCTCTACACTCGCGTCAACTTGCAGTATGAAAATAACTACAACTGAATGACTTTCTATTAACCACCGTTAGAAACACTCAATTCTGTCATTTTTGAAAAAAGGGTCAACAACAGCAAAACCTTAAAGGAGTGAATGTTAGGTTAGGAAACCACGCCATCGACAACAGTCGTGGACCGTACGCGATGGCATGTTGAGTGCAACTGATCGGCGAGGGACTTCTCTTTCCAGAGAATGCATGCAGCAGAGGAGAGGAGATGGATCCAGGAGAGAGCGAGGTCCCCAATGATATGTACATACATAACCTTCACTTCAGCAGCTGATTGTAAAAAAAGTAAGAAAGCGTTCATGAGACAAAACCTATGGGATTTGAAAGTTACATATACAATGCTATGGCTTCATGCAAGTTGAGACAGGAATATTGCCCACGCCGTTCACTTCCAATTTACATATTCATTAAAAAATGAACTTGGCCACTTTAAATATCATCCAGAATTTTCTGTTTCTGTTGTTCTCAAATGATTTATGCACATTATTGGGTAAAGAATGCGGACACGGGCAAAACATATTACTTGTTTCAAGTGGTATTAAAGGACATATATATACTGAGAAAAGCTTGCAGAAGTTTCAACACAAAACGGAAATAATTAATGGGCCAATAATGGGTGTATTATTTCTTTCTCGTTGTCCAACTTCTATAAAGAGGAGGAATCTGGAATCACTGAAATATGCTTACATTCTCAATTATTATTATTAATCTCCAGGAGGAAATGTCACTCAATAATTATATAGAGCCACAGATTCATCAGGAAATTCTACAGCCATGCATTAGTTCTCCAGAAAAATAAACACTGTTGACTCCCCATGTAATGTTATGTAATAAATAATAATAATAATTATTAATATTACAAGCGAAGGTACCCGTTCGTCGAACGGGAATTTGTTAGTTCTTATTTTCTTGTGTTGGAGGATTAAATTAAAAAATCGGTGGGTAAATATTTGAATTTCGAAAAGCGCCCACAACATGTTCCAGACAATCAAATTACAATAAATTACCTACAAAAGAGTGAAAATTTTGGTTAAACCCCCCCCCCCCCCGCGGTTGCCGGGATGTTTTTGTTGCCGCAAAGATCCCGAAAATACCTAAAAACCCCCGATTTCACCCGTGTAACGCAATATTATGCTTTCTAAAAATGCAAAATCGTATTTCTGTGGCGATTGGCGATGCACAGGATATTTAGTAGTAGCTACAATTTCGTTAATTTGTAAATTGAACTGGACTTTAAGAATGGTAAATGGTGATACATATTTGTGAAACCAGGGAATTCCAAGAGGTATGTTTGATGGATCCCAGCGATAAATACTAATTTATTTATAAGAGTTTCAAAAAATCAGGTATTTTACATTTAATGGACGACTTAACTTTCGAATTAGACTTTGCAATGGAGAACATTACAATGGGACTTCCAGTATTTGAACAATTCTAGAAATCGTTGGCCGCTGCTCAGGCAAAGGATGGAAGCAACTTTGCGTCACCCCAGCCATTTTGTTTCTTAGGGTGACGTAAGGAAGACTTGTGATGGAGGGTTGCTTCAGATTGTAATTTTTATCAGTTATAACTCGGCTGAGGACTTGTTCATCTGTCAATTCGGAATAGGGAAATTTGCCAAGTTCACAAAGCTCCCACAGTAAGACACCGAAAGACCATACGTTAGCTTCTTGGGTGGGCTATTTAAAACAAATTAGTAAATATTACGATGCGGATAGATGCCATGTGGTTTAAATAAAATCAGTTTAGGAAATCTGGTGTGTAAATAATAAAAATAATTAAATGTGTAATTGAATTAGCCAGTTTACCTTTACAGTGCGAATAGCGGTTGGAGAAGATTCAAGGGATTCGGGTGCCATCCATCGAATGGGAATTCCAATGTTAGCACTCCAGTAGTACTCATTTTTGTAACGTTGCATTGATAGTCCATAATCTCCAATGACAATTTGTCCATTGCTCCCAACTAGGCAATTACGGGCAGCGAGGTCAGGGTGAATGAAGTTATTACTATGCATCCAGTCCAAACCGTGGGCAATATCTGTAAGTAATTTGAGGAAATGATGTTAATATCCACAGTTATTATATACAGTGTACAATTTACAGAAGGCAAATTGTTCTAATTAATGATAAATATTGCAAATAATACCTAATGCCATTTTGCTCCTTAGATTAGCACCCTGACTGTCTATCAACAGCGTGTCTTTTGAATGTTCGAGTAGGTAAGCCTTCAAGTCACCTCGAGGATAATGTTCTAATATAAGCAAATAGGGAGTTGTTTCGGTGCAGTGCCCTAATAATTTGAGTATATTCTTGTGATTAGAGTCACGGTAGACCCGAGCTTCGTCCAAAAATTTCATTTGTTCCCGGTCATTTGCCTCCTCTCGTAAATATTTTACCCAAACTTTAATCCTCGGAGGATACGGTACAATGTCCTTTGCATCAGACTCAACCACCGTACCGAACCAACCATTTCCAACTTCCTGGGTGAATGTCAGATCCGCTCGGGGAAACTGTAACGTTGGATTTGCTGCTTTAAATGTAGGAACAAACTATTATTATAGCTTTTAAATTTCATTTTAAAATCTTACTAATTCTCATGAGCAAACGAAATCTAGATTTGTTTCTCCAGGTTTAAAAAATATGTTTCGTAATAATTTCCTTACTGAACCAATCATGTGCAAAAATGTCGTCATCTGGAGCCACTACAATCGGGACAGATTGAAGGGAGTCAAAACTTAGGCGGGCGTCTCCAATTTCATTGACATAGTATCTAGAGGTAGCTCTAGAAATCGCATCGATGGATGGAATAGGCTCAAATTCTATAGTCGAATTTCTGTGATCGTTTGGCAAGTTATTAGGATCCAATGTCATCATTGTACCATAGGTAGATCTGGGGAATTCAGGTGATGCGTTTGGAAGAGTTGCCACAGGGACATCGTCATCTGGCGGTGGTTCCACAGGGCATATTTTTCGAAACTGCCTCTAATCATTACATTTAAATCATTATATGTACATAATAGTTAAAGATTATTATTTTTACAGAATATTCGACATATTTTCAAAATACATCATACTTACTCGAAACCATGCCCATGTACAAATCACAACAAATAATATTCCAGTGATGGTTAGACCCACTGAGATCAGAATCGTTACTGTTTGAGACAGTCCTATCATTCAAAATTTAAAATTTAAATTAATGTTATTATCTTAGAATTGCCATACGAAATTTTATGTTACTATATACAGAAGTACATGTAGCTTTTACCATTGCTTTCACTATCCCCCGGTGAAATTTCCGCTGCATGGGAGAAACTAGCGAGAAAAATAATTGATATCAAATTAATTTTAAGAACTGATGCTAAACGGTATTGAAGAATCATTTCTCCAGGAATAATAAGTGATCATCAACTAGATGATCAAAATAATTAAAGCTTTAAAATTAACGCTAAAAATATATTGAGTTGATTGAAGAGCCCTTGCATCCGACAGAAGTTTAGGCAAATTATATACAGCAAAAATAAATCAGGACATTACGGTGAGTGTTCTGCCAAAGTGAATACTGATAAAAATTAATGATAACTTTGTAGAAAGGTTACCTGCCTTTGTCTCACCCAATATACAGTATGCATCCTTTGGATTCGTACATGTTAAATGACAAGGTTGTTATCGATTACACTAAATGAGAGCTTTGATTTAAATCTCCACCTTATCATTTTTGCAAGTCTAACTCTTTCGCTCTATTGCAGTGAATAACACCTTATCGGAGAGTTTTGTCAATCTCTCCTTGCAGTACAAAACCATTCAGTATAGACATGGTATTATCAGTTCAATTCCCGGTATTTATTTACTGGTAAGTAGTATACATTCATGCATATATAATTTCATAGGTAACAACTATAGATTGGTGCAATAATTGTAGAGGTTTAGGATTCCAGCATAAGCTAAACATATTATCTAACACATATTTTATATCATGTCCGGGATTCGTTACTCAAGTGAGTACATATGCATTAGGCTAGACTATATATTAGCTCATAGAAAATACGTGATCCCATACCTGATGAGGTAATTCCAGGGAAATTGAATCTGGGAACTTTCTCCCATCCTTTATCTTATCTGCAAAGCTCCGTCGTTTTTCAGAACTTTTCATACGGTACAAACATGGCAAGATCATTGGCAAAAGTTTGTTGTTCATTCTCAACATCATGAATCATGCTATGTTGTTCGTAAACAAAAAGTAAAAATTTTGTGCTACACACTGATAACACATAATGGAAGGGGTTAATGGTGAGGTTGTGAACGGATTCGCTAATAATAACGTTGTTTACAGGAAAAAATTAAGGCTACATTATTCTGCGCGTCTACAATTTAAATTCGTAGTCTAATCTAACTCGTATACAATCATCTATACTTATTTGAATTTGTGAGCTTGGAAAAGTATTTGGTTTGAAATAATCAAATAATAATATTTGTAGGGTTAAGAACAGATGAACTCTCAGTTTTTATATTGCGTACAATTATTAATCCTTTATTGTGACCCCTGAGAATAACAGATAAGTTTTAAAATACAATAGTACTGACTCTATTATAGTGAGAAATATAATGCTCGTATACATTATCGCTCTTCAATTGATTTACAACTGAAGGCACTACTGTAAGAATATTGGAAAGAACAATAGCGAGGAAATGTTAGGCACAAAACAGAACTTTACACCTGACCCTAAATACTTTTTAACAACTGAGGAGACAATCGTTTCATTCTAAGGAATGAATCAATGAAATTATTTATTTTATTTATTCCGACATTCTAAAATTCACACTCACATAATTGGCAAGTGTTTACTCCTTTTTACTTGCTTGTGGTTTTAGATGGGATTTGAGTAGAACATTCCCGGAAGTATTTCTACGTTTATGTAAAGTTTATAGAATGAATAGGGGAAGGTTTTAGACGGAAGTGGCTGTGTGGTTTAATATGCTTTCATGGGACGAATTTGTCTATTTGGATGTGCACATCTGCATTAACCTGCTACTGTCGAAAATGTATGGTCAATGTCAGGTTGATAATTTATTAGGGATTATTCAGAGAAAATTGATACGGATTATTTCGAAGAGATGATATTAGAAGAAAAAAGGATACAATTTAAAAAAAATAATATTTTCATATTTAAACCACAGGAAGATTTAGAATCTATTCTACTTTGGCAGATGTCTGGAGCTTCTGGAATATGAGTGTACAAGTAACATCATCGACTTTGAGGGTTGCAATAATTTGATCTCCTCTAAATTCAAATGTGTTGACGCTTAGCTTATCCTGCCATCGTTGTTCTTGGATTAGGGTATTAGGAGATTTGATTTTAATTATTGTCTGTACGTGTAATACAAAAGGAGGATCAGTCATTTAATAGTAAACAATTGTTTAAAAATTTTATCTTTTCAATAATTGACCTGGCAATCTCGCCCATCGATGGTGTGCTCGTTGAATGGAAGACCTAACATAAATCGCATTTCGTGAACTTTTGCGCCAACTTGGAATCTGACGTAGTAAACATCTGGGAAATCATTATGACTAATTTCCACGATAGTTTTGGACACATCACGTATTTTTCGGGTGAAAAAGCCTACTCCTGCGACAAATAATTTTATTAGGATAGCAATTTTCGAAGCTGATGGTAACTTTTTAATAATTAGTTTGTTAGATACAAAATTTCTCACCTATCCTTTTCATATATTTTTGACCATGCTCACTTTTAATACGTCTGTAAATTCCTGCTATAGGCATAAAATATGTAGAGGGTTTCCGTGAGGCCATGGCTCCAGTTGATAGTGTTGTGGATGGCCGGACGTCTGGTTTCGAAGGGGCTCGAACACCTGCCTCAGAAGTTTTCGGTTGGGCTCGAACGCCCCCCTGAGAAGTTTTCCGAGGGGGGCCTTTTACCTTCATCTTCTGATAAATTTGTGTGGCTACCACATTGTCAACTCTCAGTGTTGCGAGCAGTTGGTCCCCCTTAAATTCAAATGTGTTGATACTCAGCTTACCCTTCCACCTTTGTTCTTGGATCAGAGTATTGCTGTTTTTAATTTTAAACACGGACTATGGGGCAGAAAGAAATGTCAGAACTTAATTAGATTGCAAAAATAAATAATGTGTTATATTTTTCATATTAATGAAGTTTATTTATTTCCAACCCTACAATCTCGCCCATCAATGGTGCGCTCATTAAAAGGGACACCCATCTTAAATCGTGATTCTTGTATTCTTGAACCGACCGTGAATTTGACGAAATACATTTCGGTATCTTTGTTGTACTTGATCTCGGCGATGATTTTGGCAGTGTCACCTAATTTTCGGGCGAGGACGTTAATGCCTGCGGATAACGACCATGAAGTGATTATACATAAGTGAATGTAACTGAGGATTTTATTTATAAACTCTACTTTTTTTAAAACTATTTTAACGCAGACAAAATCTCTCACCTATTTTTTTCATATACTTCTGACCATTATCGCCACCTACCATTACATAGATTCCATCAATGGGAATCAGCTCTGCTGTTGATGAACTTGAAGGCCCTGCTGGTTCACCCATTTAAATGTGTGTATACTTTAGTTGTAAGGATCTTTAATATCCTTTCATGTTATGTTAATAGTAATATATAAATATAACCTAAATTAAATTCCACCTTTATTTTTATATAATATATTATTTTAATGCAGAAATCAGTACCTGGCACTTGGCTTTGGCACTAGGCCAGGTACTGACATCTAAAATTCTGCATCAAAAAGGTTCTCAGATTTTGCATTATTGATTATCTCCTCTGACTGAATCTATCATCTATCTGACTCATACTGCAGAATGCAGAATGCTGATCTTATTTTTCTTCTTTCGAGATAACACTATCGGAAAAATAAATCGAATTATTTTATTATTGAAAATAATAATAATAAATTTATTTTTACGAAGATGCGTCTTTCTGATACGCAAGAATGAGAATATTCAACTTTTGAATCATTTCGCTTGCGCAAAAAAGCAAGCTGGTATTTGCGTTTGCTAGGATGACGAAAAAAAAGATTTGCAGATAACTTCAGAACCCTTAGGTGTACTTCAAAGATCAAGGGCTTAAAGTCGATGCGGGGAAAAACTACATTCACGTGAATTTTTGAATTGAACTACTCTGACTTTTCTGCCAACTTATAAATGCGTAATCACTCTTTATGAGGAACTGGGAGAGCTGAAAAGAACGTACCCATCCGCAATACCCGAACGGGCAATGCCTAAATATATTCTTTACACTTAATGTAAGTACACAGTTACTTTTTCTTACCAAATCATTTTGTCAAAATCGGCAATGCCTAAATGAATTCTTCACAATTAATGCTCATGGTTGCAGATTTCATCTCATCCTCCTCATCAAGAAGAGATTCCCATCCGCATGGCGGATGGCTTAATATCTAGTAATTCATAATTTCATAACATATATATGTGTGTACACTGTACTACATCACACAAGGATGAAAGACACAAGTCCATGTGTGTAATAATTGATAATAATAATTTCAAGCAGATTTCCATCTGACATATTTAATTAGCTATTGTAAAATTTTCTGCTACACATATTATTTGTGGAACACCAACACTTTTACTCAAATTCCATTTGGTTACATTTGCAATGACATGTTAGGAATGACACAAACAAATTAGCATGGCACATCATCATTTACACTGCATACATAAAGGCGGAACATGGTAAAGGCCACGTAGGGCTGCGTATTTTTAGCAGCAGTTGTTCCCCTGTACCTTTTGACATATGTCCACATAAAATAATTGCATAAAATATTAACTCGTGGAATTGTAAGTATTAACAAATGAACATCAATTAGAAACAAATTATATTTGCATATCCATATCGTCAAATCCCATTCATTCACGCTTCCGAACTCCCATGCCTTTACTCCTGCCGCATCATAAGGACGATACTTAAAAAAGAATGAATGCTATACTTTTAATCATACCATAACAAAATCCATTTACATTACAGAGATAATAAACACACATCGATGATAGCTACAAAAACACCAACGTTTATAGAGGTCAAATATTCATTTCCATGTTATTTGCAAAAAAACATTTGAGAGTTGAATCATATATTGTAAATCCTTAACCTGCAGAACATTTTTCTAGTTAAACTTAATTGTTGGCCCAAATCACACCGGAAATTATTCTCTAAATTCAATATTATGGATACAAATATGGATTTTGTCACAAAACTCTCAATTATTACAAACAAGCCTGGGCAATTGGGACGAATTGCCTCTGCAAATGTGTGAACTCGTGCTCGCAAAAGTGTATATTTGTATCAGCATCAGTTACTTAAATATGAGTGTTTATTTATTACCGTGTGTTTCATGAGATAACGAGTCATGTGGTAAATTCCTGATTATTTCTTCCCCTATACACCCAATGGAACTCATACTCTCACGATGGATCTGCAAGCGTTAACTAGGTTCCTCAAATCTTCTGTTGTTGTGATTCAGGTATGTGGTGTGACACAAACATTATTATATTCAGTACCAATTTTAGCAGTTCCGTTAAAGTTGTTACCTTTAGGTCTAAATGTGTATCTTAAATACTTCTTAGCAATATAATTACAATAATTATTAGTAATTCTTAACCTACATTGAATGATTCATTGTCTTTGCAGAGTGTCTCCATCCTGAGCCTAATTCTATGGATCACTTTCTTCATATTAAAAGGACAAAATGCTGAGGCCAGCATAGACTGTCGTAATGGGACGTCCAACTCAAACTCAACCACTTCGAATAATAATGAGATCAGCAATAATATCGGCATCACCCCTCCTCCCTTTTGTCCAGATCCACCAAAGTTATATACCCCCGAGAATAATTTCATCTTTGGCTATGCCTTACTCATTTCCTTAGTTCATCTTGGCGATCAAATATTTCTCTACTTTGCAGTTCATCACGTAAGTAAAATAATTTGCAAAGAAACATGAATGAAAAATCAAAATGCGTACAGTACACTTTAAATAATTAGTAATAACGCCACCCGTACAAACCCTCATAGGACTTAGGACCTTGTCAAAGGGACCCTTTTTAAGAATGTGTAGGTAGAGGGGGGCCTGTATATTCAAAAGCCTGTAATGAAGGTTCCTTTGGGAAGTAATTGTAATTGCGAGAATTAAAAGTGAAACTAAGTATTAATGCTCAATCTCTTATGGCAAGATTCAAAAAGATAAAATGTTGAGGTTGAGAGTAATTTGAACCTGCTATATGCTCTTATTTCAGAGACGAATAAGAAAAACGCAGATCTTCACTCTTTTTTCCATTGCAATCGGAGTCATCAATACAATCCTGCTTATTTATTTACTAATCTGCAGTAAATTCTGGCAGAGTGCTATCCTCGCCTTTGGTTTGGTCCCAAGACTGGCTCAAATATATTTCGTGATTAAGTTCCTTCATGCTTTAATTGCATCCTCTCCCAGGGCCAGTGTCCAGTCAACGGATTCCGATGTGAGACTCTTTGAGGAAGGGCTACGGAATTCTAATAGACAACGTAGATAATACTTATACGAACGAAATATTGTATAGGTTACCTTTGTCAATTGACATAATTTTGTATTACGTAATATGTATTTCATTAACTATATGCAGTCATTCATTCCTTTTATAAGTCCCTTTCACCATTACGTTAATCATATATTATTACATTATAGGTTTGCAAAGCCCATGGCCTGTAGGTGATGTCGTGTAGGTCTAAATGTTGAATGCCATGTAAAATATTGCACATGCCAATGTGGCATGTGCAATATCCAATATAATAATTATAGTAATGGATCAGTATTATGTATTTAATATGTACTTTAATTATTATTTTGTGCAGAAATTGTGGTCTCTGCACGTAAAATGTATACCAGGAAATGACATGGTGAAATTCTACCAATGAATAAAAAAAATAGTGCCCGCCCTTATACGTCAACTATGATGATGGTTCGCTTGAAAAGGGAACAAACAGTATAATGAAAACTTGAAACCGCTCCTATCAAAATATATGGCTCTGGTTTGGTTCGTCCATTTATGTGGTTTTTTTTAACGAGGATGAACAAATTGGCCGGACAAATTTGGATCACAGTGTGTATAAGTAGAGAGAGAGAGACGTGTCTTGAAGTCAAGACGCAGAAAGTCCTACGTAAATAGTTTAACTATAGTATATAGCCCATAAAAGTTGTCTTCCATGAATCAGGGTATAAAAAAGGAGATGTTGTAAGTGAACCCGAACCCAATAATTAGTTGCAAGTTTTTTTGTAAAAGTATATTGCATGCTGGGATCTCAGAAAATACTTGACTAAAGACAAAGACGTGATTTCTTCCTTCTCTGCTTCTGAAACATATATTTGGAGGATGAGATGTTAGAGAACATGTCTGGTGTATAAATACACAGGTGTAGGGTACTTTTTCTTACAAAGACTATGACGTGATCTTTTTTACTGTGAAAATACTTTTTAGAGGATTTTTGACGAGTGAGTGTGTCGCCCGGAGGTGAAGTGTAGAAAATTGTTTTTAAAGCTTCAAGTATAAAAGAGGAGGTGGATTTCCATAACGTTCTCACAAAAACTTAGTCATAGCTAAAGCTTGCACAAAGGCAATACAATATACTCGTGTAGGTATAACATTTGCACTAATTTTACTCTTATCCCATTCATATATTCCTTAGTCATCCTCCATTCCATACAGTGATGTCATCTAAGTTGGTGTGTCCAGCTTTAAAAGCTACGCTCTTGTTAGTTGTTGTTATTGTTGTCATGATGACGGACAATCAGGTGCTAAGTGCTCCAGCAAATACTCCTGCGGAAGAGCAGGAAATAAGCCAAGCCCAACTTCCTATCCAACAGAAGGATGACTCTACGGCGATAAAGAATCCTGAAAATGTTCCTTTTGAACCTGTTCTTCCTCCGGGGGTCACGCCCTCCCTTGAAGAGATCCGCCAGTATCAGATCCGACCTGATTCTTTGGATTTAACTGGGCAGAACAAGAAAAGTCAAGGTATGACTAATTCGAAGTAAATAATTACTTAAGTATCTGTTGGATTTTTATTTGCACTAAAAATTCACACATTAAATATAACAATGGAGCTTTTTTTTGTTTACATGCATTGTTCCTTGTTTGTGATTATATTTATTTACATGATTAAAATTGCTTTGATTTTTTAAATGTGTACTTACTACCTTCCTTTGTACAGTGGATTTAAGCAAAATCAATATTTTTTCTTTCATTATTTACAGAAGTGCTCAACTTCACCCTGGACGAGGAAAATTCTCCGGATTTACAACTAACCCAGGACTCAAAATAGCGAGTGAAATTATTGGAACTGATATAGTATAAATTATTATTTACTTCCTCGTGTTTTAAATTTGTCAAATTATTTCCTCTGATTATAAGTTAATACCCCAGGAAAATAAATTGGAAGATGCCAATAATAAAATAACTGTGGACTTTGAAAGTGAGTCATTGTTTTTCTACTTTGTTTTGGCTGTCATTTTTTTAAAGTCCAGACTATAAATTCAATGTTAAACCGTAGATGGCAGCTTGTGCTTAAATTTTTGTCCCACTGTTTACCACTTTTACCAGATTTCTCTAGTTGTACGTTGATGCTTGAGGATGATACCAAACCAAAATACTTAAAGTGTGGGAGATTTTCATTGAATTTTTTGTCACATACGATTTTAAAAACATCATCTTTATCAGTTAATCAATCAAGCAAAATTACTAAGTCAAGTGTCAAACAAATTAGATTAATACTTTGTCCAAGCTATCAATAAATTGTCTACACTTTTTGATCGATATATACTTTCCTAGCCTTGGAATCTTGGAAAACAATGCTCTGTTAATTTAAGTCTCTCCAAATCTCTTCACATTCCTGTTGTGATTCTTGTTAAACTATATTAGAGAGGCTATATTTATGTAGTGAGTTACTTTTGTATTGGTAACTGGTAAATAACTTACAGAGCTATGTACCAGTTAGAGGCTAAAAGGAGGCAAGGCATTTAATTCCCAACAATTTTTGTACTTGCTTGTTCACACTCCACTGTTGTTGTGAAAGATTATTAACAAAAAATTGTAGCTATAGCAAGCTGTAGCAGCAGCAACTGTGTGCTACATAGTAAGGAGTGATGTGTACATATAGGTTCAGCCTTATAGCCTTATGTTTTAAATGGTAAATGTACATATAATATGTAATGGTTGTAAAATGATGAGCTGAGGAGAGTCCAAAGTACTGAAAAATACACTGGAATTGTTTTTTTTGCACGAGAGGCAGAGGAACTATATAAGCGAGGAGCGAGGGCTATAAATGGCATCAATGTTTAACAACTTTTACTCTATACCAAATAATATCAAGCTTTATTCTATACCAAAGTTATAGACAAAACTTATTGTTAGAGCCGCATGAGAATTTTTATGAACTCAACAACTCAACTACTACACACACTACACAGTGCTCAATCGGCTTAACGTAAGACACATGCCGCATACAAAGCAGTAGTAATATTTTTTAATATGAGCGTAGAAGTTATGTAGCAACCGTGTGTTTGTGTGTTCACGCTATTGGACTACTAAAACTAAATAATGCTTATTATGATAAATGTAAGTGCATAAAAATAGTAAGTATTTTCTCATATGTGAAGCGGGCTCCGTAGGTATTAATCAAGAGTAAAGAGTAATTGAAGTGCAAGGTCACGTCAACTCCCACGATCGTACTGTATGTGTCTCCCCTCCTGGGAAGTTCTGCGGTTCGTTGGTTGTAGGTCTATGTTGCTTCACACATAAATCTTTTATTTCACTTGAAAACTTGTGCTCGAAAGTGACTGAGCTGGAGAGGACCATATAACTGTAAGTATATTATTTGTGTCTATTTTCCCCTATAATAAATTATTATTGATTATTTTTTCCAGACGTTCGACCAAGGTGCGTGTTGAGTTTCATTTTTTTTAATTTAACATGAAGTGATATATTTCATTGCAGGAGAGGTTTCTAACATACCGGTATCAAAATGAGTATCGTGGACTTGGACAAGCAGGTAATTTTTCAAATTAAATCATTTTTTATACTTGCGATATATTTACATTATTAATAAATTCAATGATTTAACCCTTGAATTTTGATTGCAGTTTATCTTCTACGCATCTTACCACCATAACAAGATCAACCAATTAATTCATATCGTTTGTGTCTGGCCCATTCTATGGACTGCTCTGGTATTTTGCCAATATGCCCCATTTGTAGCTCCAGCCTCTTTGAACAATTTGGTGTCTTTCGCCCATCCATTGAACCTTGCCTTCGTTGTTGCACTTTTCTATGCTACTTGTTACATTCTTATGGAGCAAAAGTGAGTTTATACTTTCAAAGACAAAAGTATATGTGTTGTTATTGGTGTTTTGTTTATTTAAAAATTTAATTTTTATAGAGCCGGAACTTTAGCAGCCGTCATGGTATTCACCTCACTCTTCTTGTCTCGCTCCTTCTATTTCACTGCTGAGGCCAAGTATGGTCACCCAGCTTGGGTCATCGCACTTGCCATTCATGTTACATGTTGGATTGCGCAGGTTAGACAATTGACAAAAAAGATGCTCACAATGGTTTAAAAAATTAAAGAGTGAAATGTGATGGAAAATAATAATATTTTTATCATATAATTATGTAGTCAAGTTTTAAATGACCATTTAATTTTTATAGTTTGTGGGCCATGGAAAATTCGAAGGCAGAGCACCAGCTTTACTGGATAATTTGGTTCAAGCTATCTTGTAAGTTTCTTTCGTCTACTAACTACTAGCATAATACTCACATCTTACCGTGCGTATATTTTTATATTGTTGGTTTTGCTTTTTACAGAATGGCCCCATTGTTTGTTCTGTTGGAAGTTTTATTTCATTTTGGATACAGACAGAGTTTCCAAAAAACCATTTGGAAAAAGGTTGAGGCAGAAATTGCCAGAGTCAAAGCTACGTCGAAGAGTTCCAAGAGGAAGTAAACTGTGTTGTACAAATTCATCTATGTAGTATATTTGTATGCAAGCGCTGGTGTTCATGTTACAAGAATGTAAAGTATTCTGTTAACAAATGTAATAATCATGTCACACATTAACAACTTGTACATATACACTGTATTTTCATGAAAAAGTTCTACTAAAGTCAACTCATTCAATAGGCACAAAAGATGCTCACAACAATTTATTATTATTTATTCTATTATGTGGTAAAAAGCATTATAGTTTATTATGTAATGTTACGGATGATCATGTTGATTATTATTAACTCATAAAAATTTATGATATATTTCCTTCCACTCTTTTTACTTTAATTTACAAAGTCTTCTGTTATTTATTCTAGGAATTTTTGACAATCTCACACTCACAAGCTTAGTATCGTATAGGCCAACCATGCGATTTTTAATTATGTAAATATATTTTGCATCAAATATTGTAGTTCAGTCAAGGCCTACTAGGAAAACCATTATCCTTGATGACTTGTGTCAAAAATTTTGCTGATGATTTAGGAACCCGAGTAAGATTTCCACTTGCATAGTCCACGTAATGAACTCCAAACCGTTGGCTGTTAGGAATAAGTATATGAAAATACATAGCGAGAAATTATGCATAAGAATACATCATAACCATGACTCATACGGGAATTATAAATACTTACGTATAGCCATCAGTCCATTCGAAGTTATCCAACAGACTCCATGCCATGTAACCTCGGACATTAACCATGTCAATTTTTACAGCTTTCAACA
>JAQFXU010002452.1:0-20727 GCA_034693705.1 Spatulosminthurus flaviceps
TAGTAGAGTAAAAAGATACATGCAAAATTATATGGACAATGGAGGAGAGCAAATAAAAGCAAGATTGTAAAACATGGATGGTGGTCGTAGATCTTGTAAACGCTAGAGATGATATCCACTTGATTTTATAATAACCACATTGAGGTAAATGTAGATATTGATAAATACATGTAACCTGTTATTGCTCTTTTTATATCATTATGATTATGACTCCTATATAACACACTATAACTATAGCACTTCCCTTGTATTTAGTTATAAGTAATTTTAGACAAACTGAGACATTTTTCCCTTGGCAAAATCCTCTCTACACAAAAAATATCCATACAATATGCGTGCATAGAGCAATTTACAAATACATTTATCATTTCGTGTGTTATATACTGAAGACGGAGTGATAATTGATGCGGTTTGAGTGAACACATTTATTATTTTAAATGGACGTACATATACACACTTGACTAAATACACACTTGCCAATTTAGCTGGTACCAGTATCCTGACTTTTCCAATGACTTTAACCATTGCCAAGTTAAAGTCAGAGCCTACAATACAAGTCCATGTATAAAAAATTGATGGCATACTTTTTATACGAGAATACTTAAAAGAGATGTGGATGATTACTTCAAATCCACAACATATGTTACGTATTAAAGGGGAAAAAAGCTGCGGGTGTAATTTTCGCCAATATCATAACTACTATACAAGTCTTTATTTTTTATATTATCCTTTTACCAATTTAGTTTACATGTAAGTATACAAAGTTTAGCATGAGACCATAAAATATGAGTGGAAAAAAATCGAGTGGGAAATTAAGCCTCGAGCAATTATTAGTTTACTTGGTTTCAAGCTTCTTTATACAAATATATGTTATGTTGTTATGTACATATAAAAATATGTGTGGATATAAAAAATGTTGGCAATTTTTGAAAATTTATAGGAATTTCAGGCCATTTACTCTCATATATACGTAAATGTATTGTTGGGCATTAAGAGCAGGTAAGATATTCCATAGTCAGGGATCCTTTATAAATGGGTTTGAAGCACCTGTACAAAGTACTTGAGTTTAAGAGTACCAGGAAATTCCAAGAAGAAAAGTACATACATTTATCTGACAGAATATGTGGAGGGAGTACTTGACCATTAACTTGCTCTCCTCAATTCTTTAGAGCTGTTCCAAATGGCCATTGATGTAATTACCCTTGTGTTGAGGTAATTCCATTTTCACCTGCCATTTGTTTGCTAACCAACCAGCATCTTATAACCATGTGTATGCTACTTTTTCACTCAAATGCACTCACTTGTTACTTACTCATGCCTACCAGTACTCAGAATTTTTGCAAATTACCTCAGGAAATACTGGTACAGGCAGAGGAGAAGATAGGTGGAAAATGCAAGAGCAAATGTCTACATTTAAATTACCTTTTGCATGAAGCAGTTTTTTTTCTATACACAAGGAACAATGAACTATACACTTGAGGGTACATATGACTTCATCAAATAAGATATCAACTCTTTATTATTACTACCAAATGGAAATTAATACCTCCCGTAAGGACGATAGTCCTCATAAACTGAAAGGAATAAACTACTGTTTTCCCTATCTTTTGTAAATTCATAGCCCTCATCAATTGATTTTCCCCTTTATTATTACTACAAATAAAAATAACTCGCTTCGCTCACAATACATTGATAAATGAATAGAAATTACCATGATAACGTTTGCTTTTTCAGTGACAAGAGCAACTATTGAACAATCTCCAAAAAGCTCCCAATTAATTTTTTTTATCCTTTTAGTCCAAAATAACATTTCTATTGGGGCATCAAGCGGATAGGAAAAATGAATTGAAAAATATCTTTTGTTTTCCTAGCAAATACATTCATTAGGACGGGCTTAAATAATATGAATGATGAACTTTCTGAAGGAGAAATTTAGGAAAAGTAGGAGCGAGTTGATTGTGAGCTGAGCGAAAGAATAGCTTTTGATGGTTCAGTTAGAATCACGTCAGCACTTGAGCCACGTAGCCCTTTTAAATAAAAGCGTTCTAATGACTACACTAATTCTATTTACTCCCTCTTCAAGACTTATTTATCAGCTCATATACAACTCCAGCTCCACCCTTTCACCATTTCTTTAAATTCCAGAGAGGCAGGGATATTATCCAAGATTATTTTTCCTAGAATGAGCCTCCTCATCCAGCTAAGCTAGAAACTCCGAATCGGAGTCGACTCTTTCCCGTAGTATTGTACTAATTTCAATACTATATACTCCTCCCTATGTAGCATTGCAAAAAACTCTATACATCTATAAATGAGATTCTGTCATTCGTATGCAATTTTCATGGAAAGTGCTGACGTTATTAGATCTAATAACTCTCAGCTTCTTTTGATTTCATCAACAAAGTAGGAAATACAGGTGGATTTGTGAAAGTTACGTGTGGCGCAGGAGGTAGAAAATCCTTTCAGAACTCAACAAACTCTCCTAAATTATTTCTGACTCCTACACATATGTATCTATTCCTACCATATAAACCAGGTGTATGTATATGTACGCAGCAGTCCATAAAAATAATTCTAAAGAGCTAGATTCACCCGGGACAGCACTTCGTTATCCTTCTCTCCAGAACATCTACTACTCTTGTGTCAAAGTTGTTGCCGAATAGTAACGGGAGGAAATCTCAGGATACGGAATCTTCCAGCTCAACTAGTTTATAGTCTCTTTCTTCTTGCCCTTCCATACACGAATAGTGTAGGGTAATATTTGGAGGCTTACGTTTAGTTTATAACAAAATTGCCTCTTACGTTAAGGGACGACTACAACGTTAACAACATGCTTATGGATTGTATTTGGACACTTTCTAGTTGGCTACCTCTCCCTATTACGTAAGGATTACCATTCATAGGAAATGGCATGATGTAGCGAGAAGAAGCCAGGAAACAACATTTTGAAGTGACAGAAAGCTTTTGGGCACATAATTGGAACCTAAGCAATAGCGAAGAGTGTGTTCCATGTTGATGGACTTTATTCTGGTTATTTTGCTAGAATTTCCTCTTTTGTCCTCATAGGCATTAGTTTTAGATATACAAAGCCATGGATAACGTTACTCTAGTATGGACTGCCATAATCTCAGGGTATGGTAATTTCAACATCCCTGGCTTTGCTTGGAGGAGGTGAGAAACGGGATTTCTAACCCACACTCAACCTCTTCCCGTCTTCCCTATTAATCTTCCTGTAAAGGTTCAGAAATGCCTCGGCAATTTGGTTTTTTCACTAGGTGAGATATTCTTGGAAGTGAAGGGAATAAAATAATGAATGGCTAAAATAAAATCCAATGCTGTGGATCTGCGGAAGAATGGAAGTGTAAAGTAGTAAATTACATAGGAATTATATTACACTGGATATCCCTATCATTTCAACATTTGCCTTAGACAAAGCGTAGGATTGGAACTTTTAATTAGTAAGCTCTACAAAGAATTGAAACACGTTGACGTAAGCTCTATGGATTAAAGCTTATTTCCAAAATATTAATATAGTCATTATTACATTTCTACGTTTACCCTTCACGGGTCCACATTCTTGGAAATATTCTATTTATTAAAGAAAATTTGAATTTTTAATATGATTTTCACATCTAAATTAATCGGAAATATCCTTTGAAGTGGGTCCAAATATTAGTAGGATTTTAGCTAAATAGTGCGAATAAACATTGGAAATGAGCTTGGTAAGTCGGGAATTAATTAAATTAATTAAATAGGCAGATAAATGAAAAACCACGGGACAGAATATAATACGTTCTAAATAGGCCAAACCTCAACATCACCCTTATTAATTTTAGAACTAGAATTTAAAACATTGAAAAATTTATTTAGCATTTCCTTATTAAATTTTGAATTTATACGCTGCGGTGTAGTATTACAAATTCACGTCAACTTAAAATCTTTGAGCAAGTAAATTTGTTCCAACATTTTTCTCTGTAGGCATAAATAAAGTAAAGGAAAAAGGGAAGGTAAGAAAAAATGTGAGGTATATAATTTATTATTGTCACCTTGTACCTTTAACCCTAGGGCAGAAGAAAGCCTTAAATATTATGCGCAAGTGTTTTATGTCCTCGTTATAAAATTATATATTGTATCATTAAAAGTTTGTAAATAGCTTCACAAATGCTACACATATGCCAACTGTTAGGGCCCTATACATTTTCTCAACTTTATCTCCAGCCCATTACAATCTTTTGGAAATGTTTTTTTTCAGGGTCTAAACATTCACATCAAATTGTACGTATATGTTGAAGAGCCTATAGTTTTTATGTATGTAAATCCAAAGGATATTTAACCATTTATACAAGTTAAGATAAGAATGGTCTTGGTAAAGTGGTCAAGTAAGAGAGCAACAAGTTTTGTCCATTGTTATGGTTATGTGTGCTTGTGACTAATAATCTCTTTCTCAGCTGACACCTTGATGGAGTCAGGTGGGCCGAGGACATAAATCCTTCTCGTTCATTCATACATTTTCTCTATCTTCTATAAGTAGAAGAAGCTATCTCCAAACTCTCCACGCTACTCTTTTTGTCTGATCAGATAAATTGGAGACTGCCGTACTTGTATAATAATAATGGTAAACCATGTTCAAAGAGCCTCTAGCTCCTTCCCTTCCTTTATAAAGTAGTTTGCATTCATTTCCAAATGCAATTTTCCAAAATCATGAATCATCCTTATTACCCTGAAAGTTGTAACTTTTTCAAAATACCTCATAATTCTATGCTCAATTTAGGCCTATAAAAATTTCAAATTGCCACTTTTCAACATTTCTACCGATTTCTCTCTCTCTCTCTCTCTCTCTCTCTCTCTCACACACACACACACAACAGATCAAGTATCCCTTAAATAAAACTGACTCATTGACTCATTTGTACCCTCTCACCAATTTTTGTCCACCTCTTTCTCAAACTACCGACCTACCTAACATTATTTATCCAAGGGAATTTTGCAAAGAATAGAACCTTCAACCTTACGAGGCCCATAGTCCTTACACAAACGTAGTCATATGCTCTAAGAGAAAAACCTGTTGAATTTTCCATGATTAGAGGCAAAGATCCATGGATGACGACATGAGAGAGCAAATAAAAATCCCCTCAAAAAATTGTAAAAATTGCGGAGCGTATTCCACTAATTATGGAAATCTTGAGAGATTGACCTAAAGGTGAAGTTCTACTTTGCTCCAGCATTTCCAAAACCACGGAAGTTTAAGGGGGAAAACCACCAAGTCTCTTCCTCCTTCTACTCCACGCAGTTTCCTACATAGTTTCCTCCATAAAGTGCCGTGCCGTATCCGGAATCTTCCACGTACGTGATTTTGACTAGCTCGAGGAGGAATCATATGTAAAGGGAATTTACATTCTTTACACGCACCGCTCTAAAGAATCAATCTGGGAAATGGAAAAGCCCTCCGGAAACTCTCAAAAAACATTGTCGGATTTTGCTGTTATTTGAAAATCTGCATAAACAATCCGGAATCAAATTCAATTGTGAGTATAAAGGTTATATAGCATGGTTGAAAAAAAAAGTAACATTCGTTCTTTTGTATGTCAGGTGGAATATTGGAGGGATGCGTGTATGACGGAGATGTAAGAGCCAGGTAATAAATGTGGTTATATTAGTCACTGATTGTGCTGTCGTTTTTTGTTCCAACTCACTCACACTGTAGATGTACAATACACAGATACACCTTGTCAGGTTCCCTTGTGTGTCTGATAGAGTAGATCTTGAGAGTAAGATTAGGCCGCATTATAATACATTTCAATATTTTACAGCTTGTTACATATACACTTACATAGGATTACTAGTAGGGGTAGAAAAAAGTTGGGATTCAGGAGTGACATTATGAGAATATAATCATATGAATAGGTTCATCTAGTTTTTATGCATAAGATAGGGAACATCTTCTGGAGGTTGTAGTTTGTGTAATACAAAGGTAGAAAAAAAAGCATTTCATGAATGAAATCCACGTAGGAAAAAATCGTGGAATATATACAAGTATAATACGAGGTTTACTTTTTTATAATATGTTCAGACACATATGCACTTTTTACAAACTTGCACACACTGCGAGCGTGAGTTGTTCTCTGATGACAGTAACAGCTGCGGTAACTATCGATGTGGCTTATGCCACTTTACAGTCTTTAGCTATATATGTATATGTGCTTTCTTCCTTTATATACATAATATAGAAATATGGAAATATATGTATCTCCTACACCGGACCAGCATGATTTAGTAACAAAGATCAGCTTTAAAGAATGCAAGAGGGAACAGTTTCATTCAAAATTCTCAGTCCCTATACCTTGACAATGTAAAGCTGTTTATATACAGGTATACAGCTACGATGGACCTAACTATCTCTATGGAGACCTAATACGTGACTTTTACCAATTATATCCCTCCTTCCTTTATAGGAACTACATCTACAGATGTATAGCAATGTATTACATTTCCATGGAAGAATATATAGAGCCATGTTCCGTCAACTTGTTCCCTATGGGATTTTTTCCCTTTCACAATAAGCTACACACGATATAATCCTATAATGCTCTACTCAATTGAAATCCATACTACTAAAAGCTAATGCAATATTTTTCTTGATACTATTACCCCTGAGAGACTTGAGTGACTGGGACAATATAACCAAATCAACTGGAACATTTCACATGAA
Source organism: Spatulosminthurus flaviceps (assembly GCA_034693705.1). Classification (NCBI taxonomy): domain Eukaryota; kingdom Metazoa; phylum Arthropoda; class Collembola; order Symphypleona; family Sminthuridae; genus Spatulosminthurus; species Spatulosminthurus flaviceps. The sequence continues at coordinate 6,710 of JAQFXU010002452.1, forward strand.
ATTTCATTCAGAGGTACATGAAGCTCCTGTGAATGTTAAAAGTAATATGAGCAAAAAAAACTATACTATTTCCAGTGATTTTTCTTCCCCTTGAATTTACTACTTAAGTATGTGCACGTACTAGATCAAATAAGCCCTAAGGATTCCATGTACTTTTTCTTGAATTAATCCAATAGGATAGATAGCTTATATATTGAGAGGATGGAAATAAGTTAACTTCTCCTGACAGAGCAAATAATGAATGGTCGTTATCTACGCAGGTACAGAGCATACAATGTGATACAAGTCTAAACTTATTGGTAATAGAAATGGAGCCATATATTTTTCTAGCTATATGGATTTGAAAGAGAAGAACTGTGTAAGGTCAAATGGTTTTTATTATACTTGGAAGATATTTCTGTTCCCCTCCTTTTGCAGGAGTTTAGCCATATAAAAAGATATGTAATAATGTGTGGAAGCTCCACACGCTATAAGAGGAGACCTCTCTGAGAGATGAAGATACGGAAAAAGAAAGAAATGGTAAATTGCATTAGATGTTCACGTTGACTTTTTTCTGCCATTTGTACTTTTATGAAGTGATCTTTGCAGGTGTTTCGGCTTTTATCTCTTGACTGTATCTTCGATCCATGTCTATCTCTCTATGACCTAACATGATATTTTCTCTCCCAGCCTTTTTCCTCAACTCTCAAGATAATCCTAGAGCTTTTTTTCTCCCCTCCTGCTATTTTGCATGGGTTCCAGATTAGCAGTTACGCAAAGTTTCCACTGCACTGTCTCTATGAGCAACAAGAAAAACCTGAGAGATAGAACAACATGGATTATTTATTACCCACATAATGTTTGTACTTTCCTTGTTTCCTTCTTGCATTCATTATTTCTTACTACTGCCTCACCTTCTTTTCAATGGAAATTATGAATGAATCCAAGTTCTCACACATCCTCTCTATTATTACCAGTGTATCTACATACAGATAGAAAAACTACCTAGGTATGTCTCTACTATAGCTCTAGTCCTATCAGACTTGCTCAGGTTAACTTCACACTATCAATCCACTCATAGTATATTTAATGTTTCAGAAAAACTCTCTAGTCTCTTAAATTTGTTATGCATGGGATTTCTACCCCTTGTCAACATGGAACAACTCCACGTATACATTTAAATACAATTCAACATGTATTACTTATAACATTTGATACTGGGCTCGTTGAAAAAGTCAAAATCAAATGGTAACAAGAAGCCATGGTTCATATCTACTACCTCCAGTCCCCCAGTCAACCTATAAATGAGAAGAATAAAAAATTATTTAGTAGAAATCTTACATGTCATGTCATGTATCACGTAATCGCCATCAAAAATCCTACCCGTCCCTCTCTCTCTCTTTTAATATAATTTGATACTTAAGTACCTGCCAGACATTACTCCTGTCTATAAGAAGAAGGCTATAGAGAAATAAAACACGGACTATGTAAGTTTAAAGACAAAAAAATTCACTAAAAGTAATTTACGATGAAAACCTTAACTTATCTGGGAAACAAGTTGTCATAAAATCACTTCTATCTCAATGCCTACTACGGGAGAGATGGGCTGCTGCTACTCCTATGAATAAAACCCAAGTTACCTGGAAGTTATGGTGGAAAAAGAAAAAAAGAAAAATTTTATTAACATCCCTAAAAACTTTTCCCATTCAGATCAATCTTCCTATAAACACAAGTTCTATTGAACTTCTGTCAGCACTCGGATAAAGTTACTGTCAAGTAACCAAAAGAACTGTAATAATGATGATGAAAGGGACAGAGAGAGAGAGAGGTGAGCGGAGTGGAGGAAATACAAATATTTGTCATGTCAAAAAAGTAGGCCTGAATGTCCTCAACCCTACAATTTATTTATATCCCTTCATATGTATCCAACCTGAAGGGTAAGATTTGAGTGAGTGAGACTCCAGAAATTACACATTATATATTTACTAAATTATACTCTAACCTCCTCAAGTTATGACATGGAGGAAATCTACGTAAAATATAAAGCTCGTCTCCTTACCCTCCATTCCATATTTTATTTACAACATCCACCTTTAGCACTATGTCTACATTAGGAATTAATAAGTATGAGTGCAGAGAGCAGGAGTGAGAGAGGGAGAGAGATCAAAGTAAAAAAAATGTATATCATAGAAATCTATGATTTACAAGGCCTTCTACATTTACATCCCCGTCCGTTATATAAACTGTTAGGAAATATTTCCATATGGATTTATATACATTCATAGTACACAATCTGACATAGAAATTTCCTATTATAAAAGTCATAAGGCTCCAAGTTAGAGTACTATACAATAATAATTTCAGCTTGCTTTTTACAATATGTAGATTTTTGATGGAGTGAAAAAAATTACTGCCAAGTTGTTCGCTTTAGTAAATAAAAATGTGCCTAGTCGAGAAAGTTATTAGCGTCTAGTTAAAAAGTCAATAGACAGAAGCCCATAGCGCTTGATCAAATATTCAGAATCAATTCACACGATGAAGGAAAGGGTCGTGTGTAGATTAAACTTATGCCGTATAAAATGTCCAAGTCTACAGAAGAGGAGACTGTCCTCCATCCCTTTTTTATCATCCTCATAAGCTACCATGGAGGGAAGATTATACTACTACTACTACTACTACCACTAAATTTGAATAAGAATTTCCTTTCAGCCATTACATTATTATTGGAGGAGTATATATCATGAGACTGCAACAAGTACAAAGGGTCAGTCTGCTCAAGACTGACAGAGACAACAACTTGTTCAAGTATACTTACTTTTATGCTCCTGGCTGGCTTGTGTCCACAAAGCTTATAATAATGTTGTTACGAATCGGAAGCTAAAGTAAACATCTTCCGAGAGACGAAGAACACATAATGTATGTAGCTATGTTGGTTTAGTAATAATTGCGTTTCCTACAAGATTCTTATAAGCCGCTATATGTATGTATTTATAGGGGGGAAGGCTTTTTAAAAAATAATTAAGTACCGTGTGTGTGTGCATTCACCAACTAAATAAAAACTCTTGGGTCTCTCTCTCTCTCTCTCTCTCTGTAAATTATGCATGTAGTACTAAAGCAAGGGACTGTTTAAAAGAACAAGGCTGAGTAAATAATGGGTTGACTTGGAAGTGAAACGCATACCAAAATCAAGCGCTTCTTTCGGATTAGATTACTTCATTCCCCTACAATATAATATGTAAAGCTCTTTCGTATTTTATCTTTTGTTAACTTTGAATTAAATTTTCTTTTTAAATAAGTTCTCGTTGAAAAGAGAGAGAGAGAGAGAGGGAGTTTATTTATACAAAAGTAATGAACCCATTTTCATTAGCACTCACAAAGCAACATTCCCCCTTAAATATATACTCCATTTAATTTAAAAGCTAATGATACAAGAGATGCTTAAAGTGAATTATCTATTTATAAGCACTAAGAGTGTCCAAACCATTGCACCAACAATTGTTATAGTCACAAGGTTAGAGCTTAAATGTGGATAATACATAGGAAAGGTAACGTACGTATATACAATTACTAAAGTAGAAAAATCTATACACGCTCATGTGTGTACATAACCTATGATTTATATCCCAGTGCATAGGTATGTAATTACATGTAATTGTATTACAGTGGTTGGGATTAGGTTAGCTATAAATCCTAACTTGGCACTAGTACATAGCTATAACGTTATGGACATGAGTATATTTTTCTGTGGAACTTTACATAAACGTCAGATTTGAAAAACATTGCATGAATTCAAGTACCATTAGAGAAGAATAGGACAGGACAGGAGACACAAGCCATAAGCACATTGAGAGAGAGAGAGAGAGAGAGGAAAAACTTATAGGGAGAAAAACGATGGATGGCCAGTCAACTCCAGTAGTCATCTGAGTCTATTTATGGGATCTCCATGTGAATTTGAATGAATAGAAGCTCGACAGTTGATAAATGGACAGTGCCAACTGGGAGCCGAATAGTTACTTGAAAACAGACAAAAAATTGTCATCTCACCCACCGTCAACCACAACGTGGTGTAACCCACGTTCCTTCTCCAACCTAAAAACACTCATATGTACATAAATATAGTAGTCACTAACTTGAACAAACTTGAAGCCACTTCTGTATTATATCATACCCTAAGACTCTTGTTTGTTCAAGGAGAAAGACGACGACCAAGAAGGAGCTGACTGAGTTGAGGATGGATGGAGAAACGAACCTTCCGCTTAACCCTCTCATTTTGACTATTCATCCTCAATACCAGTTACCAGTTTACAATATATGCGCATTTAATCTTAATCATAGCCTCTCTCTCTCTCTCTCTTTCTACATTTATTAATTCTAGCTTAAGCAACGTGTCTTCCTCATGTTAATTCACCAATAAGTAGTAGAGTCATTGTTACTGAAGAACAGTGGCATTGCCATTGTCGTCATGTTGTCCCTTGTCGTCGCCATATTTCTACTACTCACGCTTCATACGTACGATTTAAGCATCCATAAACGAAAAATTTACTGCGTTATTTACGCCATTCAACTTCCACACAAAGTCCTATAACGATCTATTTGTATGATAAAATGAGCTGGATCCAGGATAATACCAAACACAAACACCAAAAATAAATTCTTAATAATAATGGAACTTCCAACTTTGACAATTTTCCGTTTCCACCATATGCTCTCTACACAATAACATTGATAATATTCCCCCCATAGAAGCAGTCTTTACCCATGGGATCTGTTCAAGTTGGATAGAAAATGCAGGTAGGATAAAAATACACTTTCATCCCCGCTACTACCATATCACAATACCTTCATGCTTTCCATCTCCAGCCAGTTATGAAAACATGAGTGTATATTGTATAAGGGTACGGGAATTAAAAAAACAACTATGATGGGATTGAACTGTGCTCTTCCTATAGATATGATACTCACTGTGTATTAAACATTAGAAGTTATAGAGTGTATGGAGGAATAATCGTAGATGCATCCTAACCCCTGTCATTTATATAAGAATATTTTATAAGAGCTACACGGCAGTGCCATAATGTTAAGTGAAGACAAACAAAAGAGAAAAGGCATTGATACAGGTGAGCCGTACTGTACTGTAGAGTAGGGAAAATGCTAGTATATACGAGGAGCTAGTGGGATGGCACTTAATTCTATTATTCTCTCTGCGTCTTGGAAAACGTATTAAATTACAAATTCTCCACACAATGTAAATATTCATTAAATTCACAAAAGTGAGCGAGCGTGTAAACGTCACCTGAATTAAATTATGAAGATGCCTTATTGTGCCGTCCGAGCCATATGTACCGGTCCATGTGTCCATGTTATTCCTCGGCTCTAGCCTCGTATGCAAAAGCTTAAAGATGAGTTCAACTTAAATATGCTGACCTATACATGAGGAAAAAATCCTAGAGGTTAAGTATCATTATTGAATTCCAATGTAATTTATTTCCTTCTCCTGCCTCTATACATATATTCTCTCTCTCTCTCTCTGTATACCCCATGAAAAAGCTCCATACTTTACCATACAGCACATCATCCGACCCAAGCCAAGGAAACCCATTCAAGCCATCACCATCACCTCCATCAACCATTAACTTTGCACAAGTTTATGTTCAAAACGAGAAAGATGAGTGATTCTCCATTGTATCGCATGTAGTCATAATTTTATTCCAGCTTTTCTTATTAATGAACACATACTACCTCGGCGCTTAAAAAGACGACCTTCCTCATACCGTCAATACATATTTTTTACCTTTTCTACAAACTTCATCTTTTACTATGCACTACTAACAATGTAACTCCCAACCATACATCTACCCTCAAACCATCATATGTCACAACCTTGCAACAAATTCATCCAAACAAATTCACTGCAAGCGCACATTAATTTCATTACTCTTTTTGAATCCAACTTGAGTCAAAAGCTAGAAAAAAACAAACTTGAAAAAAAACAACAACTTTTTAGCAAAATTCCCTCTCATAATGTCAATTCAATAAACACGTAACTCAATACATCATAACCTGAAGTGAAAAAAATATTTTCGCAATAAAAAAACCTAGAACATTGAAACAAAAAAAATTCTCCTACAAAGCACATAGCTTTTAGAATAGCATGAGGAAGTAGGGAAAAAGTTTAATGTGAAAACCATAAAAAATACCCAGGGAGACAGCGTCATCCCTATGTATGTAGTAGCATTAAAAGAAAGCATATATGCATATTTACATAAAGTGGAAATAAAAAGTGTAGGAAAAGTCCTTTATATAAAAACGCTTGTCAGAGAATACGTAAAAACCACACATGGATTTATTTGGTTATGAAAGACGAAAGAGAGAACTCCAGCCTTCCTTCCTTATCATTAAACTCTATATGTAGCTCCAATATGTATATTATTGCTTGTTGATCTGTGAAAGTTCGCTTGTACTTGACCTCACTCCTGCTCTGCTGTGCCTGTCTCCTCCAAAAAAATTCAATTTTTACCTAATGCACCCCATCATATATATGTAACTCCTGCACTAAGTAACAGAGACTAAAGTCAGGTATTGCATATGTAGGTAGTACAGTAAAGTCGGAAAAGTTGGTAAAAGGTTGGCTTGGAAGTGGTTACGACCCTTCATGTTCATACTTTTACAAGTGAATATAACTGACGTAGGCTTTATATAGAAGAAGTGTCTTCCGTAGAAAAAATATTGGAAGTGATTCCAACAAGGGAAATAACAGATAGGGATGTAAGTTACATCGTGTAAGATGAATGTAAAACGCGTGAAATGAACGTACGTAGGAAGGCGACTTAAAAAGCTAAGATTCTATTTCCTCTTGCTCTTTCTCTCTCGCTCTCTCTCTCGCCTGCTGCCTTCTCTTATGTCAACGTGGGCGATTCAAGTCAGCCGTCTTCGTGCTGCTCAATGATTGTCTACTATTACTCGAGCAAAGCACGCGACTCAACAAGCAAACCAAGACATATTTGACACTCTGTTCTCGGTGAGTGGAACACTACTCACTCAAGTCTTGAGTCCTAAACTTACCAAAGTTAGAGCCTCCTATGGTGAAACAATAGTCGTTTGATGGCAATATCCACGTCCGTGTGTGTACATTTCCACGGTACTAGATGAACGGCTGAATGTACATGGAGCTCCGCCAACGTCGGCAAAACTGATCGTCTCATAAATACTGAGACTCATTACATTTAAATCGTTACTTTGGTCCACCCTATATTCCTAACCCCTGGTCATTACTGGGCATTAACTTGATCCGTATAAATGGAGAGAGCAATACACGTCCAACCAAAGGACTCGGTCGGTGGCTACTTCCCAACCAAAAATATATTACCTGAACACTTGACGGCTCAAAATAAAACTAAGGTATATTCCCTTGTCCATCGACTTATTCACCGTAATCTAAACGACTCGTAAATTCAAAGTCTATAAAATTCCAGGGAATACATATGTATTTAGAGGGGTATATATACGTGCTAAATTGCAGGCTATGCCCACGTATAAGAGAGAGAGAGAGAGAGAGAGAGAGAGAGAGAGAGAGAGAACGGAAAAGAGCGAACGTAGCAAAACTTAAAGTATTTCGACTTCAAAGATTTTTTCTGCATCAGTCAGTTTCGTAGAGCTATTGATGAACCGGTAAAAGCTACAGGGGAAAGTGGATTGAGTCTCTCTCAAGGGTAGTTCGGTTTTATATGAACCATTCAATTTGTACTGATTTTAAGTTCCATTGCAATGTGAGAAAGCAACTATGTATTTAACGGGGACATCCTAGTAATAAAAAAAATGTTTCAATCATTGTACAAATTTTGAGGTATCTGCTAATCCCTGGTTTAGGGATAACGTGATCTCCAGCATTTATCTCGCTCTCAGTTTAAATTTGAAATTACAACGTGACTATTTCAAATATTTCAAGAAATATGCATGGATCTAGGATAGGTCTTAATTTGAATGACCACAGGACGGAGCAGCTTGTAGTTTATGAACTCACGAAGACACAAGGTTTGGGGTAAAGTGACCACTAAAAAAATATTTCCAAAGATGTAAAATCCAGAAAAAATTTATTTTGAACAAAATTTGCTCTTTGAGCAAATTCAAAGGATTGTTCATATAAAGCCCAAACACTCTTCGCATACTTATGAACGTATATCTCTACAGGGGAAACTTCAGCTCCTGCGGGGCTCTAGATGAAAACTAAGGGGTAGGTAAATTGAGAAAGGGAAGAGCCAGGCCGCGTGTCAATTTGAGTGTAGAGCTGTTCAAGCATGGCTTTTTAAGGAATGTACATACAATATACACATATAATGGACACCATAGAAAACTCTAGAGCAATGATAAATATTATGATGATGAACTGCCTCCAGAATTTAACCCCTTCCACTTTATACATCCTCCGTCAATAGCACAATGCACTTCATTTCGACTGTCTTTCCAATCAATTCTTTCATTTTACTTCACAATGCAATGTAATCATCATTTATACCTGTACATTAATAGCCTCCTCTCATCTCTCCAACACCACCAGGAATATTTGTACTCACTCGCGAGAGCCGTCAATTATTTGAGAAGAATCTCTCAGGAACAAAATTAATATACAGTGTAATTATGTGTACGGAAAGTGTCAGATGAGCAGGAGGATATGGTCAAGGCGCGATGAATGGTGTATGTAAATAGCAATTAGGTAATTAGGAGAGTGAATGATGCAGGCGGTTCATAAAGTAAACATCAATGTATCGGAGACAAAAACAGTACTAATTCACCTGCTCAACACAATCATAGCCCCTGGTCAATACATTCATTTCTTACCATCTCCTCCTCATCTCACAGCTCTTCCAACTACTTTTACCAAGACTCTCCCTTCAACAATTCTATTTACATTCCATCTCCAAATTTCCTTCCAAAAATTCCCCTAATGAAATGCACCAAGATTAAAATATTTTTTTTAAAGTTGTTTTCTCCACTCATATGTTTTTTCTATTTCCTCCTAAAATTGTCATTTTTATTCCTCTCTTAAAAAATCCAGATGAAATTATTTTTATAAATAGATTCAATTTCCTCCCTATAAATGCGAATCTCCAGAGACCCACTCAAAGCTCGAGCAAGAATTATTCAAGAATCAAATCTCTAAGGCACGCCGGTGCTCTTTCTCAGGAAGATACTAACTAGTCAAGAGTAAATTGAAATAGCATGATTGTATCGTAATGTGTTGGTTCCGCAATTTCACATTTCTCATGATGAGGAAACATTAGTTTCTTCCTCCTTTTCTCCCCATACCTCCCTCCCTATCTCCCCATGTATATTCCCATGCTCAGGCCCTACAACAGTAAATTGGTAGTCTACTAAATTGGAAGGAATTCCTAGTAGTAGTAATAAAATTATACTTGTATTCTTGTCACTCCCACCAGTTCTCTAATGATTGACGGAATGACTTCTATAATATGTAGCGTGCTCAACTAACTAACTAAATAGGTACGGGAAAATATAAACTGCATCGCACCCTCGCAGGAGCATGATTATTGTAATAAACTTAAAGATTATAGCAGTGAGAAATCCGCAGCTTGCAAATTGTAACTTGCAAATCAGCCAATTCCGTAAGATCGTATTTCGTCTATAGCTAAAAATCCATGTAGTTTTAATCCGCTTCTGTCTATACAATATATTTTACATAGAAAGAGTACGGGGCTGGTAGAGAGAAACTTACGAGTGACACAATGCTATCTTTTAATGCTGCCAATCTTCTCGCAGAGAGCCAAGTTCACGTTCATGAATATCTATAGCTTCTAATAGCCGTATCTCAGAATGAGCTCCCATGCATGACCCTTTTAATAAAGTTATGTACTTACTGATATACACTGTGATTGTAGTAGTAGTAGTAGTAGTGGAAGTTTAGCTTTATAGCCAGAAATTAACTTGGACTAGTGGCAGACGAGTTGATTGTAAATTAAGAGGAGGCATATCCCCCCTTTTGCATAATTACACAATACATTATTAGCGTGGAGCGCGAGCTCTGCTTCCTTGAATTTACAATCTACCGTACTATATAGGCTCGTGTTAAATACATATTTTACCCTACAACAAATATATATTCCTGTCTTGTACATAATAATACGCTAATAAAGTACTATACCTTTTTGAAATTCCTAAACAGTACTCGGCTGTTGGAAGAGAGTGAGAGAGAGAGAGAGAATAAGCGCTGGGAGCAGGACTTGAAAAAGTCTCTCTTAAAGGATAAACCACATTTATATATACATGCATAGGCTTTTATCATTAATAAACACACATGGTGTTTTAAAATTGTAAGAGCTAAAATGCAGGGCTAAAATGCAGGAGCTAAAATGTTAGGGCTAAAGAAGAGTCACTGGAGACTTGAGATTTGATAGACGTGAGCAATTGGGAAATTTCCTCACTTGGTCTGTTTTTAGTGTCAATAGTGGAGGGTTTGACAGAAGATGCGTAAAAAGCAGGAGGATGGGATACCTCACGGATGATGACGACTAGGACGATGATGATGATGATGATGATGATGGTAATAGTACCATCAACTACACACTCATCTCAAGATATAGAAGGTGTGTATTAAAAGGAACAATGCCTCGGTCTACACACACTATATCCACCTCTCCTCCTTTGCACATATGCATCAATAATGTAGATACAGAGGGCTGAATGATTAGCATTCATCAGACGTTCATTGAGAATAAAAATTGATGTTGACCTCGGTTTTCTCGTGTGGGAGGGCAATGCGTTCTCTCATAGCTCTGTGTATATGTCTTTTTTATCCCATTAAATCATTATTGTAACTTTGATTGTGCCTTTGGCTCCTTATTCCTCTCTCTCTCTCTCTCTCTCTCTCCCTCTCTCCATCTTATTTTGCTACTCACTTACAGATTTAACACATATATGTACTCACTCTTGAAGATTTACCACGTATGGATCCAGGCAATTATTACCTCTATAAAAAGACGCTCGTTCAATCTCTTGTATGTGAGCTAACTTTTCCAACTAATGCTTCTCAAGGGGTTTGGTTATAACATTTTAATATTCATTATCTTACGAGTTCATATAAATTCATACCGACGACGACCCCGTAAAAAAATCTATAGCTTGGAGTATTAAAATTAAATAACTGTCGATACTCTCCTCTGTAGTCTCTCAATTTTCTACATATATTTTTATATGAAGTTTTTTTCCCCCCACTCAATAAGTAAGTACTTGCGTCCAGACACCGAAGCAATAGCACACTCTGCATGGAAGATCCATCCACATGTATAAATGATCCATGTATTTTGAAAGTGAGACTCTTTTTCAAGGGATGAAACCAACTGGGGAGATCCTAATAATAAAATCATTTCCATTCCATGCATCACACTTAATGATCAACTTGTCTCTATGTTTGCAACACTAATTTAAAGATTACAGCCTTTAACAATAAAACACGTCCTTTAAAACTCGTCCTACTTGACTTTATTGTCACTGCAATCCCAATGATATTTTTTTTGCAAACTTGGCTATACATTATTTGAAATTCCAAAAAAAAATGTTTACTTTTCTATAGTCATTTCGACATTGTACACTTGAGTCATAAAAGTCTAGAGGAGTAGCACATTTTATATGGAATTTGCCTCAAAAGATAAAATAGCTAATGATTATCAAAGCCTTTTTTCTGATGGATAGGACCTGAAATTATTTTATTCATGAATAAATTTGTTGAGAGTAATAAAAAAAAATTGGGGGTCTTGTGTATGTGATTAAGGTGTTTGTTAGCAGCGGTGACGGTACAACACATACTGTAGCATAATTATACTCACTGAGATTCTCCACCATTACTGTTACCTCTCTTCTCTTCCCCATCACTAGAAGTTTTAATGTAGAGTCTGAAGGAGTTCACTTGTGAGTTGATTCCATAAAGCAGTTATTACATGAAGATTAAGGCATTGTTAACAAAATCTTTTGTCAAGTCTGGTGTGAAATATAGGCAGGAGACTCATTCACTTGGAGTTAGCACGCATAAATATACATGTATATATTTATAGTCCTCTCACAATAGTAATACTTGCTTCTCGCTCGCATGCTGCTCGGCTATTTATTATACCATAGGGATGATTCAAAAGGAAAGAAGTAGTAGGGGGAAAAGGAGGCTAGATCTTTGTATAGGATGAATTTGGAGAGTATAGAATAGGAAGATGGACTATAGGTGAAAAAAATAACATGAAGCACCTATTTTACATTAAACGAGCCATGTAATATGATGTATAATGATGATCATTGTCCCACCTCCGATGCGACATCAACAACGATTTACGAGGTCCTCAGGAAATGTGAAAAGGTCAAGTAACAAACAACGGCTGCCATTGCATTGGAAAATTACCCCATAGCATTTGACTCCTCTTGTAGATAAGTGTCTATAGCATGTGTGTGTGTGCCTTATTATGTATTTTGTATATTATACACTTTTTTTTAGCTCCAAACCTTTTAGTGTTATAAGTTCTCCCCTTTTTTTCATACCTACTTTTCTCCAACACAGACACCAATAATGTTCACAATAATGTCCGTAAGTCCAACTACTTATGCGTAAATACCTATTACTTACAGCCCAGTATATATTTACGTTGACGAGCACAAAATTACTTCATTTACAAATACTACTTTCCCTATATACAATGTAAGTAAGTACCTGTAAAAATTTACTTTTATTAGCACCTTTACAACTATAATAACTCCATATTATGTGCAATAGTAGTTGAGCTGATAATGGTACGTTTAAATTTACAAGGAATTACATAGCCCCCTCACATGATAAATTGTCATGTCCATCCCAAAAACCGCAATTCGCCTCAGACCAGAATAGGCTTAAAATCCTATGGAAATCTTTTAGTACACTTTGGAAAAAGGACCAAGCACAAAATTTTCTAGGGCTTATTTACTCATCAATTTGATTTGAAAATATTTACATATACCTGTTCTTAATAAATAAATGCTGGTGATTAAATCATTCATGGTGTGGGATTTCCAATTAGTTAAGCATTAGTAACACGAGGTTGGAGTGAGCTTGAGTTCAAGCCTCATAAAATGTATTGATTTACCTGTGAAAATGGGGACGAGGAAAGGGGAGAGAATTCACATTGAAGGGAAAGTGAATGTAGGCGAGAGGTAGTTAAATTTCCATGTAGCAAATATCCCTTTGCTGCTACTCTGCCCTGTGTCATGTAAAGAAATTTGCTGGAATTGTGTATCTAAAAGCCACTAAACAAGTGAGAGAAGTTGTAAGCCGAACTGAATAACCTGACTAAATGCGGACTTAAGAGCTTCGTGTACCCTTACATATAACTCTACTTTAACTTTTCACATGGAAATCAGAGAGCAAGTAAGTGCGTCGTCACTCAGTCCCTGAAAATCCGCTAACGGGAAGGATCTGACTTAGGCAGAGAGACAATTGTGAAAGCTTATTTGAATAATCCATGATTTTCCTACTCAAGTCAGATTTCAATGATTCTTCTCAAACAATCTTATTCTTCCAGCTTCCGCTGACGGGATTATATCAATCCAGAGGAAAATACATATTTTCAGTTCAGATTTTATGACAATTTTACGCTAAAGTAGCATCTGCCAATCCCAGGACAAAAAAGGCACTTTACAAATATAACACTGGGAAATAAACTCGTGAAAGCATATGCCTGTAGAAAATCCAGCAAAGTAAACAAAAACAGTCATCAGGAGTCGTCACATGTTTGTTTATTCATCATAAAACCTCGGATTTATCTACATTTGAGTATCCATATTTCAGCTAAATTTCCCCGGATCATCGTACTAAATTTCTCAATCCTTCCAGTCCAAATTCCTGTACACTTCACATCAGTGTATTGATTTTCCTTCAAAAGACTCTTCTCTCTCTCCCAATCTCGGGATCAAAGCCATGGTAACAAATTATTTTAAATTATCAATCTAAACATAAACATTTTCATAATGAATTTCATTTCCGGCAAGCAAATCAAATTTGTATATTTTAACCC
>JAQFXU010002453.1:0-20702 GCA_034693705.1 Spatulosminthurus flaviceps
GGGGATTTCAACAGAAGTGACTTACTTTTAGCCACTTATGTATATGTGTGTGCTTTTCTGTTTATAAAGGTAATATCTGGAAAGCGGCTGAGTAAATAATAGCGATTGTATAATTTTAAAGGAGAAAACTTGAGGAAACTGTTTTCTGAGGGAAAATTCAATGTTTCTTGTCAACTCCTCTCCTAGAGGTTTTTTTAGACTTGACTCTGAGTGAGTGAGTGAACGAGAGTCATAAAAACTGTTCCTTATACTTTTACTCTTGAAAAATATGGAATTTGGGAAAAAATTGAGTCGTTATACTTTGACCTGGATTTCCATACCTGATCTCCCTTAACTTGTTCTTTTCTTTTGCAATTCTTCTCTGGAATTTCTACCCTTGCTATTATTGAGATTTCATTCAATCCCTATGTCAACTCACACACCATCTGGAACCATAATGCGCTCATTTATGCACATGAAAAAATCCAGGATTCAATTCTGATGCAAAAATTTTTTATAGCATGTATTGTATCTATAGACACAGATATGTTTGTATGTACATGTGTACAGAAAAAAATAGCTTGTGTGAACTTACACACACGATCCTAGTATAAAGTACAGGAATCCTAAGGAATCTGCTTGAGGAGACTCTCAGCCAACACAAATCATTGGCCTCTGAAAGTCATGCAGGCTGTTGTTGCAAAACTATGAATTTATTCAGAGCCATTCACAGTCAGTGCTCCAAGCAATTTTATGCATATGATTTAGCCCCACGTAAGAGTAAAAAAAAACTACGGGAATGGGAAGGATATGCGATTTCAGTTTTATTCCCCTCAAATAATGTTTATATGTTCCTTCCAAAATCCACCACTATCTATAATGTATTTTCCTCTCAATTTACATACATGTTATATACGTACTACCTAAAACAATATCATACCTATAAAAACATTTGGAGACCCAAACTTTTCTCCTCATTCGTTTTCGCCTACTTTTTTTTTATAATTCCAGGAAAAAGTCAAGTCTTTTTCTTTGTGCTTCAACATGTGTATATAGGACGAGGAGGGAAGGGAAAATTTTTCCCACTCGTCCTGTTTAACAAATACAAACTTGTTATTCAAGGCAGAAGACACATTTCTACTTTATGGGCTATGGCTCCTATTTACAGCGTCGTTTTCAACAATCTCCCCAGCATTTGATTTTGCAGATTGCAAAGAGAGCAGGAGAAGAAGAAAAATATAGGAGGCCATGGGCAAATCATCTGTAGATATGGTTCTAGGCAACGAAAAAAAAACCTTTTCGCAAAAATAATCTGGCATGGAAGTTGACCGTCGTAATATATCAAGAGAAGGTATACAACTCAGGAAATAACTGCCGGGCACAGTAAAATAAAATGCTGAGGTTAGGACTAGGTTTAGGTACGTTGAAGTAATATGTAATATGTATACACCTATCATGTCTTCATATCTTGCTATTTCTCAGTATAACGACTACCTCCGTCCTACAAATATTATTATATATTTGAATTTTTCCCTACAACCTCAAACACACGCACGTGTATCCTATACATATCTATACTAAGGCTCCTCTAATAGTACCACGAATGTAGGCCCCACGTCCACACACATCATGTCCAGAAGTGCTACAGCCGCCTCCTGTTACTGATACTCCATTCCCCAGCATTAGTTTTCCCAATAGTTTTAAAATGTATAGTAGCGGAAGCTATGAAGCTGAATCGGAGATGAAAATCCCCTATAAAATTCCATCCACATTCTATACACATCACTCCCTATTATTTGTCTTACAGATACCACTCTATTTTTCTAACCTTTATCTATATTTAATAATCTATACTATATTTCCACACTTTATATGAATCTACTCTAAAGAAACGAGCAGTCCTATACATAGGACGCCTTCAAAAGTACCGCGAGGGCCTTCTCAAATTTTTTGGTTATTATATAGGCATAGAGATCGTAGATAGAAAATCCTATATAAATGTGAGCTGATACTCCTTGTTTGTGTATATTGTTCAAAGACAAGTCTATATTCTTTACAGTGATAATGCTAGTAATTTGCAAAAGCGAATCCGACTGCCAATGTACATTTAGCGGGAGAAGGTAGGAGCAGTCATGTGTATTGACATATCATGGTATGTGATTGTGTTGGAGGAAGTCTCCTCGTGAATATAAATACCTGCTCCTGTCATATTCTACATTCTCCTCGCGGAATGCATAATGTATCAACTTCCCTAACTTACAAGCTCTCTCCCACCACCCATTCCATGGTACGCCAAAACTAGTAGTAAAACATTCCTATTCCCTATCAAATCATTTTTATACTTTTTTTTTACATAACACACATTCATAGTAACTACGTATAGCTTTCCATTTGGGAGTAGCTGATCCATATCTGGAAAACAAGGGCTCTAGTATAAGGTGTATTTTTGTCATGGAGGAAGACACAATATACGCAATGAGATATTTATACAGTGAAGCTTTTTTACATAAGAAAACTCTTGTGTACAGGGAGATAAAAAAAGAAGAACTAAGAAATACAAGTATTATGACACAATTTAAGACTTGTATGGTACAAAGACGTAGAAGAAGGAGAGAGAGAGAGAAAAAGAAGTTGCTCTCTTGTTATGATGCGAAAAAAGTGTCAGTCGGTGTCCAATGGTTCCGTCTTCCGTCACGTTCCATCCTTTTCCATTCCTTCGAAATGGACCAAGTTTGCTCAAGTATTCGCAGATCGAACATGCTCATACGGACGTAATCCTTTTGATGTCATTTCAGTTTAGCCAAATCCAATATGAATGGGACACGTTCGAGGAGAATTTGTATGTATTTTTTTTTGAATCTTTGCTTTTTTTTTTACTTTGGAAACTTGAAGCATTTCTCTTCCCATTTTATTTCTATTCTTTCCTCTAACTTTTTTCCCTTTCCATAGTTTTGTCCCTTCAAGTCTTCAATTCCTTGGACAAACATACTCACATTGCTACACACACACACATATATATACGCACACACAAAGAAAAGGAGAGCAAGTTGAGATGATGAGACTTGAAGAACGTACCATCATGAACTCAGAACTCTCTCTCTTTTTTTTTCTTTCTTTCTTATGTAAGTATCAGCCAGGAGCTAGAGCTGCCTTCAGAGATTACGATAAAGACGAACGAGGACGCCAAGAATCAATATAATAGGAAAGGAAATAGTTTCTATCGTATCTTTTTAAAACTGCCGTCGGTTCCATTTCTACTTACTTTTCCTCTACCTCTTAACCTCTTTTTATCTTCTCTGACCAAAGGTAGATTACTGTGAGCTATGAATCTCTTTCTTTATAAACCCCATCCTTAATTTTTTCTCCCGGATCCTTTTGTTTACAAAAAATCAAAATATCAAAAATCAAAGTTTATAGCTATGGAAATATACACAAATTGACTGGACTCCATCTCCCGTTTAGAAAACTATGTCAAAAGTTACATGAATCAATCTATACGTATAAAGCTACCGTACTATATTATATAATGTGTTATATATATTTACTATAAATCTATGCTCAACTCTTGAGTAAACTCACGTACATCTGTTGTGAGAATCCAGCTCCTCATAATGTTATTTTTTCTCACCACCACAAACTCCCCTTGATTGTTATACAAAGCCAGAAGACAATATTCATTTTTCATTGGACGAGTTTCACAAAGTAATGGATTTACTCGCTGTGGGCATAACCCGCACAAACAACAGCTGGACTACCAAGGATCCAATGCTCATTGAATTCTAATAAGATTCTATCTATCTATCGATGAATGCCCCTTAACGACTCCCATGAGCGGAGTTTGACTAGCCAAGGAAAATCCCCTTGAAAGCCAATTCGTTTTCCATTCAACCAGATACCTGAAGGCTTCTCTCCCTCGCTTGTTTTAGTGGTTGGATTTGGTTGATTTAAAAAAATCTTAGTAAGCCTCATTCGTCAGGAGGAAATATCTAGGTCCACCCATGCATTCCATTCGTCTCACAACTTGTTTTCATTTCTCAAGCAAATGCAAGCAGCATCCCTCTCCATTTGTATGTACAGTAATAATAAGAGAGAGAGAGAGAGAGTTTGACGGTTCTCATATATTTTACTTGCATTGAAACCCAAGGCTTTCAGTTTCCCATACTTAAACCTCCCATGTCTCCCCTGAGTTCCAGGCTTTAGTTTGTCCTTGTAACTCCAACTCCGGACAGTAGTCAGAGATTTGACGACAAAAAATACATACATATGTCTGGTATTATCCTTGTGACGGAAAAATAGTGGTTAGGACGTGGATTCATGTGCACATACTCAAACATACCTCTTCGTCCTTATTGTACTCAACAAATCTTTGTCAGTTATGCTGATGTCACATAAGAAAATTGATATAATGGAGCTTGGAATCAATTTGAATGACTGACAGTCTCAAAATGTGCATTTTACTCTCAGAAAAAGCGGTAAAAATTCACAAGGAATCTATCCCTCTGAGTTATGTTCATACTATATTAGATACGTACTACAGCATATAAGATATGTGGAAAAAATTTATAATGCAGTTTCCATGGTATAACCAGCCAAAAGATGAATATCGTGCTTTTGCACATAGGATACACACTTTTATTCCTATTGTAAAGCATAGGTATAGGGAAATATCTAAGGATAAAAAAATCGGGCTCAGTGTATAGCTTGCCCGGACTGTCACGATTCGATTTGAAGATATTTTTTCCAACATGCTTGTTACATATTGAGTAATATGTGTGTCTCTATAGGAAAAAGCACATATGTCAAAGAAATGTGAGAAATCCATGGATGGCTGTTGTAGGAACAAGTTAGTACAATCGAAGAGTGGGGAACCCATACATAAGGTTGGGAATGTATCAAAGTCACTTATGAAGATGACAAGGGGGAGATGAAATACGTTCTTGAAAAGCATCCGGTTAAGTATTTATGTATGGGTAAAAAGTAGCTGTGTAGCTATGTTTCATCGCTATACACTAGCAAAGTTACATGTCCGTTCGGATTTCTTCCACGACTCTGGACTCCATTCTCTATGAAACTCTCTCCTTCCTTTCCTTTTGTATAGTAACTTGACTATGGCTAATGTATGTATGCTTTTACGTGTAGTAGAACATTATGCATGTATTTATAAATCATAGCTCCGAGTCCACCATGTACGCCTTTAAGATTGTATGAACATATTCGTTACTTTATCCTTCTTTCCCCCGTTCTTGATCTCATCGTCGTCTATTTTTTTAGTCAGAAAGCAAATACCATTTATATATATGACTGACAGAGCACAGCAATAGTAGAGGGGAGCGATGAAAAGCCAGGTTTTTCTAAACATAAATTCCTAAACGAAATCCAGGAGGAAAGAAAAATTGAGCTACTATGACATTCTATGTATAGTTTCTACCCAGGCTAGTCAAAATCGTCATATATGGTAAAAGGAGGAAAAAGTACCTGAGGATGAAAAACCATCGTGTATTCAATTCTTCCTTGTTTTTTGTTGCAAAAAAAGTAAGAGGTAACTTTACGTCCTCATCGGCTTTTTGGTTGTAATCAAATAAAACTACCCACGTATAACTAACCAAGTTGATCCACCAAAATGTACCATACTCTCTCTCTCTCTCTTTTACCAATGATATCGTCCAAGGTAGTGATATAAACGCAAATCCTCCCTATGCCAATTCCTTCCTCCCCCCTCTCTCTTTCCATGTATGTTCCTATCCACTTAACTGATTTGAAACAGTGAACACATAAAAGTTTCTACAATTCACCATAAAAACCATACGTACACAATCGGTTCCCTTTCTTCCTTTAGTATTATATTGAGCTTCTATTTTCGTACGGCAATAATTTTACCAAACATTGACTTTTCATTCGAAAAGCAAAAATGCAAACAAACATTCTACAAAAAAACAACTTCACTCCAATCGTACAAGCTCCAGAGTAAGGGTAGCTTACTCTTTTGAAAAAAGCCGAAATTTCTAAATCCTACGCATTTAAGTTTACTCGTTTGGAAGGGAGGAATATAAAAAAAAACAAGTAAAAATATAACTTGGGATTTTTTATATATAAATCGCATGAAGAACCCCTGGAATTTCCATCTCTCTTCAGATCCCTGTGATGAGTTGATGCGGCAGACAGAAATGACCTTACTTTGTACAACTCGTGCTAATTATTTAGCAATTAATTTTTTGAAGCTAGGAATTTTTCTAGATTTCAATGAACTTGTCGAATTTCTTCTAAGCTTTGTACTATGTGCAGAAAAATGCCGAGTTATTGGGGGAAAAAATATTCGCGAAATTAAAAATATTTGCGCAGCACTGGGATTCCAGTGCTGAAATGGAGGAGGTCGGTATGAATTTGTAGGCTGGGATTGCTGGAAAAGAAGGATAATAAAAATGTGATCAGCACTAGGCGAAGAATAATGTTCCTCGGAATGTGAGCATCTGATGTACAAACAAGTAGAGATGTGAGTGCAATGTCCAATAGAATGAGGGGAAGAAGTAGAAGAAGAAGAATTGGACAAGGGCATGGGGGAGTTGGGTATGGAGACAAGGAACTGTATACAGAGAGAAAGAGAAGAGAAAGTCGAGCACAATACAAGATGGTACATGTCTTTGAACCTTTGGTTGACTCTTCCCTAACAATAAAATGCTATTCCATAAACCACATAAGCAATAAGGAGGCAATGTCAAATGACGAGCATAGTTATGGCTTTCTATACTCACACCATTCCACCCGACCCATACATAAAAGACAAGAATGGTATGTTTAGGTAGCTGTTCACGGCTATGTGATCACCCATGCTCTAAATACTGGACCCATGTTAAGGGAATACCTTTGGTGAAGGAATGGTGTGAAGTTCTGGAAGGAAAATTGTCTTCCTTCAATAGTCTCACTTTATATATATTTTGTTATATACAGATACATACAGAGCACATATGAGTAGAAGACTACATGGGGATAGGTAAACATAATTTAGAGTGTAAGTACTCCTACGGAAAGAGATAGGAAGAGTCTCCCGTTACTTAATTTTGATTTCATTTCATGTACCCCTGAGAGTGTGGAATTTAGTTTCAGGAGGAGAACAAGAAGAAGGGAGAACCAGCAAGAGGAGAAGAAGGTAGAGAGAGAAGAGGACGACTATAGAATTTACTATAGTTCTAAGAAGTTTTGGCACCAAATACTATGGAAACCCTATAGAGCATGTATTTACTATTCATTCCACTATACATATGCACTTGTAATTATATATGTTATACATACTTAGCAAAGTTCAATCACACGCCTTGAGGACGGTTCTCATGTTTTCACTTTTATACGTACCCCGACCATAACATACGATTACTTTGGTATCTCAACGACTTTGCTGACAATTTCTTCATTAATTTTCCTCAACTACGATTACAATGCCTGCGTATGAGCCCAACACGCGCTCCTATACAAACGAAAGGATTTTTTATCGAATATCAACTACCTCCCTATACTCCCTACACTTATGAAAGCTAAGAGTCACTGATTCTGCCTGTGGGCCTCTACTATTAGTCGAATTATCAGAGAGCTCCATCGAGAGAAAACGCTAATTATTTTCCAAGCTCTCACAATTTTAGCATTTTAGCCCTATAGGGAATACTATATGATTTACATCCCTGTTAAATATCCTAGTCTCTTTGTATTTTACGCTCTTACCAATCCCGTGTTTTGTAATAGTGAGGAAAATCAAATGAAAAAACTTTTTGAATTTTTTCTTTCCCTCCAAGTTTACTTTTCTCTTGGCAAAACACATGTACGGAACTGTTCTTTGGAATTTCTGCCAATTTTAAACACAAGACATAAATATTGTTATACACCGCTGCGCTTTGTAAAGATTTTATAGTGCTGTTTCTTTCCTAAATTCTTTTCCATGAAAACTTTGCGTAGAAGTTTATAGAGCCTGTTTTACAACAGTTTTTTTCCCTGATACTAAAAGACAGTGGCAATAATGTGCACACCGCAGACATTTAGTCAGACATGACTAATTCGTGATAATGAAAACGAGTTTCTCAAATCCTAGACAAGACGAACCTGAAGAAACAGAGATATTAAAATGAGTTCTCCAAGGGATAGAGTTATTTTCTTCTCCAAGAGCATTTTTTTATGGGAGGAGGAAAAAATGACATGCATGTACAATTACTCCTCCCCAGTCCTACTCATATGATATGTACGTGGAATTGAGCTTAATTATGGTAAATTTGTATGAAGGAAGGAAATAAAAAAAAAGATGGATGTAAAACAGTGTTTTACATGAATGAGAGAATTATACATAAAATTTTATATACAGTGTTCACTCACTTGTAAGAAGGTGGGGGATTTCCTTGAGCTACACAACCGATCCGAGCTTCTTCGTCCACTCGAACTCTTAGAGTTGGAGGAGAGGCATAGACCAACTTTGGAGGCTCATTCCTCTCCGGCTCTGTAATTCAATGTAAATTAACCACATGAGTTCTACATGAGACTTCTTTCCTCCACGGATCGCTGCACACCCACTTATTTCCCAGCTCTCAAGAAAAATTCCACTTTCGCAAGTCTTCATTTCATCATCCGAGAAAATCAATTCCTCCCATATAACAACATTTTATAACAGATACATGCCTATACATATATATCGTTATGCCTCCAGAGCTAGGCCTAAGTGGCAGGGACGAGGTGCTTAATCAAATTACTACCTCCGTAAAGAATCCTCAAATCCAAGTGATGGAATGTTATGCACCAAAATGTAATGCCTATATGGTACTATGTAACTATAATTCTGACCTTAAAAAGGGGGAAGATATACGAGAGGCCAAAATCATTTGGATATTAGCATATTTTGTCAATTTGCAGCTAAGGCGCTAATTAAGGATTTTTTTTTCAAAACTTCAAACGCCATAAGGAATCAAGAGATGTGGAGATCAATTCATGGAAATATCTCTCAAGATTAATAAATGGGAGTTTCTTGAGAAACTGAAGGAGGATTAGGTAGAAAGAATCCAAGGATACTACACACATAGCTTCGTTATCGTAATTGGTAGCTAAATTAAATTTCATGCTGACTGACCGTCGCTAAGGAATGGTTGCTTCATTTGGAACTTAGATACGGAGGATCCCATGTTATATACATATGCATTGATCTCTTGTTCATAAGAGTAACTTTCACTAAGGAAATGATTCGATTACAATGTTAAGATGAGATAAAGGGATGAAGGATGTTCACAGACTCAAATCATATTCTCCGTGGTTGAGCCTCAATCACATGAGACTCTCCCAACTTTCTATAGTGTCTTAAGTAATTAATGGGCAAGTTTCTAATGGAGATTTTGGAAAAGTCAAATTTCTTATTACATTATTTTATACGCGCTTTATAACTTTAAGTTTGAGGGGGGAAAGTTGACTCTTGCACTATACTTTTGTAATTTTTCTAAGGTGAAAGTTCATAGTTTTGTGCTCTCATTCTAACATGCACAGCTATTTAGGTCATCATTTATGCATGATTGGTATGAGAAAAAACTTATTGTAGATTTTTCGTTCCATGGAACTTTATAGAAGTGGAATTAGGATGATGAAAGTAAGGCTATGTAAATTCTACCCAGAGAAGGATCAAAGTTGTTAAATAAAAACATAATAAGTTCATGAGGTCTACTGGTCTACAAAGAAAAGTGTCAAAACCTCACGTATCAATCTGCAGGAATAATTTTGGAATTCCAGTGAAAATTCTTATAGTTGGGAAAGCTTTAATTTACTTCGAGTAAAGTTGCATTAATCAAGTATAGAAGTAGAGGAATAGGAAATCGTGACATCATATCGGAACCGCATAGGAGCCTTCATTAACTAATGCTATTAAGACTCACCTGTGATGTGAAGTTGAGCCGCGTTCGAATGTCGGATTTCTCCTGTCAACTGATGCGTGACTTGGCAACGAAATTTCCCTTGTAAGTCGCTCCCATTTGTATCGCTCACAAGCAGATCTCCGCTCGAAGTTAATGCATACCTGGAAACCCCAAAATTACATTAGCGAACTTTTGTCAGTTTGTAACTGTCCGTATCCTCACTATCACTTATACATACTCTGGATGAGGAGGGAACGTCTATTAATTATGCACTCCTGCTCTCTTCCCTCCACAGTTCTCAAATGACTAACCTGGTGTTTTCATCAAGCCATAAAATTCCATTTCATGTTCATTTTCCTCCTCAGCCAAAAAAATATATTTCATCCTCAGAAA
This sequence comes from Spatulosminthurus flaviceps, assembly GCA_034693705.1. NCBI lineage: Eukaryota > Metazoa > Arthropoda > Collembola > Symphypleona > Sminthuridae > Spatulosminthurus > Spatulosminthurus flaviceps. The sequence continues at coordinate 10,239 of JAQFXU010002453.1, forward strand.
AAAAAAATTACCCCTTTCATCTACACATACCTCCTTCCTACACACTTCTAAAGTAGTAATTCCTGACATGGAAAACATGTTCCATTTTACCATTCCCATCAAGTCTGTACATGCACATTAATACTTTTGATAGGCCATTACGAGGTCATTGCCATACAACCAATTATGCAATGCTCCTCATACTCGAGTTTTTTTTACCTCCAAGCAATTACACATTATCATTGGAGTGAAATCTAGGGGAACTCTGTTGATTAATTATGTGTAGCATATACACATTATTTATCCATGTTTCCAACAGTTTTAAAACCTTTTAGGACATTTCCACTGTCACAGCTAAAAGATAAATGGTATTAACACCAAATTGAAAATGTTACCATTTCTACCATTTCAAATGCTTATCCTCAAATGTAAATCTAGCCATGAGGGGTTTCTACTCATAGAGACTCGCTCCCTCTCTCTCTCTCTCTCTCTCTCTCTGAAGGCATAAACTTTAACTATTGGACACTAGAGACAAACAAGGGAGGGATATAACAATATAATAAGGCATGTAAGGTTTTTAGAATATCATGTATCTTTTCTCCCAAGTGGGCTCCACGTGCTGGAAATGTTGTCTCATTAGTGTTTGCTTGATACGTTTAAATAAATACCCTAGATATACGGAGTACTGCATTTGGTTGGGAGGAACCAGGATTTTAAATGAGGTCACCCTTCTTGTCACTCCAGTGGTTTCAGCTTCCTATCCTCACAGCTCATCGGGCCTGCCAATACATGTATACAGAGAAATTCTCCACTTTCTCCAGATCTTAAGCTTTAAATTGAAGTATCAGACGCTACTTACGCACCTACATACAAGTATAATTCAAGCCAGTTTATGCCTTTAAATGAGAGATCCCTGTGAGAAGAGAAAGGGGAAATTACGTTTGGCTCTAATTATTGGAGAACGTATATATAGACAAAAGGAAGGGTGAAAGTAAAGTGTCCCGGAAAATCCTTGTTTCTCTCCTCAACTATGTCTTTGCACAGGAGTACATTCCATGTCACCCGCTAATTTCAAAACGGGCTATCTCTGAGAAATTGGAATTTAAAAACAAATGTAATTTTCAAACGCAAATGGTGCTGGATTTCGGAGCTCAGGCTTGTAGGGTAGACAAATTCCGCGTACATTGACTTCGTTCGCAGAAGTAGTTACTTTTAGCAAGAGAATTAGCATGATATTTTTTTTCAAGGAATTTTCAGAGATAGGAGGTTTTGCACTTCAGCGAAGGATTTGAAAGAGGTACGATATATGTATTCACATTTGTAACTCGGCGTGAACCCATGAATTTTATGCGTTTGAGTGAAAGAGAAATGGGAAGTAAACGTAAACGTGATGAATGTTGAACCCTTTACTTGCCCAAGCCCCTCGCCACAATCTGTGGTGGCCTATATGTACATATACATATACTGAGGCCTAGATCGGCTTTCACCATTTCAAAATTAAAGCTAAGCTCATCCAGAGAAAGAGAGTGGGGGAGAGAGAGCTAATGAATTGAGGATCTATTTCTTATCATCACGGTTATTATTGCCACGCTCGGCTCTAATATACATTCCAACTGGCTTTATCCTAGATCACATTTGAGTGCTATGCCCGTTAGGAAGAGGATTAGTTATAGCCTGTGTTTTCCACACATCATCATCACCCTCGCTTATAGTGAGACGGAGTCCGCTTTCCCAAACCATTGTCCTACCCACTCTCATATTAATTCATCACCACAATGCTCCAAATCCACTAGTACTTGTAACGGACCACACAGAGCAAAGCTACACGCTCTCTCTCTCTCTCTCTCTCACCATTTCACCATCTCAATAACTCCACAATATTATGCTCTCTTGTGAAAATCACCAAATTTCAACAGTCCATTAAATCAACATTCAAAGTACTTGAAACTCCATCCCCAAGTATAATCAGTAGTTTACAGTCATGTCATGCCACCAAATTCACTCTTCATTCATCCTAATTATTCCGAACGGTGGAAAAATTTTCCTACTTTCCTTCAGCCCCGAAAAGCATTCCCTAGATGGTAGTAAATAATATACTAAAAGTAGCTATACATCCACACACGCATTCTAATGAACATAAATGCATTTATAGACAGCAAGCTCCAAAATAATTCAATTTGCAAAGCCCTCCAATAATTTCTTTACTCTTAAAATTTTTGATCACACTCACATTGTATGTCTACTATTTGTACACACAATATTCTCCTCATAGCATACGCCATAGCTCCTTAGCCATAGAGGCCTCAGAGTACACTCATGTGGATGTCGTTTACGCACACATGTCCCATAACAATAAATAGAAACGCACGTAGTGAATTGTAGTATACATTTTGTGCGAGAGTCCTAGAGCGTGTAGAGCCATAGGGAGACACTTATATACACGAGTAATGCAATAATGAGAATTGAATAAATAAATTTCCTCGGGAGTTCACCCATTTTCCGCCACTCTTGGATTTCAACTCTATTATCTTGTCTCCTCTCCACAAAATATATAGACATTGTCGGCTAAATTCAAAAAGGAGCTCCAATTTTCAAAATTTCCCTCCAAGCTTTAAATTTAACTTCTTTTGCACTTTAGCCCACCATATAGACATCTCCTGTAAAGTAATATTTCTCTCTTCCCATTTACTACACACGCACCATATAGTCTACAGGCCCTAAAAAATGGTGTAAAGTATAGAAGCAAGCAGGAAAGCGGGACAAGCTAAATAACCTATGTGTTATGACCAATCTAAAAAGATACAAGGAGTGAAAGTACTGGAAGGAGTGAAATTCAAACGAAAAAATATTTCTTCTCCATGTACCATTACAAAAGATAAATAGAATTTCAAAGCGAAGAAATTATTCTAGGAGAAAGTCCATCCATGGAAGCAGGAAAAGAGGAGTTGGAGCTTTTATGTGTCTGTATATTTTTGTTTAAATATATAGATTATATTTGCTACACTCCCTCACACACACGCACATCTTACTTATGTACTTTATGTAGAGAAAGATGAAGGGAAAAAGTCAAAAGGAGGAGACAGGAAGTGGAAATAGGAGCTATCTGCTTTGAAGAAAAAAGAACGTGGTAAAAGCGATCAGTGAAACTTGTCACGTCTCATTGGAACTTTTGATATGAGAACTTCATAGGTTCATTCTCAAGTTTTACGGCACCTCTTCAAACATCCAGTCACACATATCTTCCTCATCTTTCTCACCCATTTCAACTCATTTTTGTCGACTAAGGAGCATCAAAAGAGATTCATAGCTAATCCTCTTCTTCTCTCCCTCCTATTTCCACTGCACCCGAAGTAGTTCTATGTGCTCCCAAAAAAACATAACAAACATACACATAACAGAACTGCCGGAGAAGCAAACACTTTGGCAGATAGAGTTTATTTTTTTTTTCTTGCAGAGAAAGGGAAGACGAGGAATATACACGTCAAAAATAGTTTTTGGCATGTCCCAGATATGTACATATGCATAGCTAGAGCAAAGGTAGTAAAACATACATTTACTCCTCATAAGAACAAACGTTTTTTCCTTGCCAACCTATTCCCCTACCATTAGAATCAAAGGGTCTTTGTCTCTCTCTCTATCTTTTCCTTCTCCTCCCGTATTCTTCCCAAGTATACACTACTCACTACTCCTACTGATTTTAGCCTCCATGTCTTTTAACGACTCTCTTTGTCATTACTATACCCTGTCATTTGAGGAGTATTCATCAGGGTTAAATGACTATTCTTACTCTGAGTAACTGTCATTTTTCAAGGAAGGGCGCCTAACTTTCAGCCATTTTAATTCCAACAATAATAATTCAATCAAGAATTCTTTTAGAGCTGCCTCTGAAAGGATAAATAATAAAAACCTGGAAAAAAAGAATTAAAATTAGCATTGGTTTCAAAGGGGAAAAAGTTCAAATTTACCTTCCAATTCCGAGAAAATTTTGTTTTTTTGTAGGAAGAATGTGTAATGTTTGAAACAATGTATTTCTTGGAAAGCGGAGGGTCAGAATCGTAGGGGCAAGTATAACTGGGTAATTAGTAACAAAGGGAAAAAACTTGCAGTTGTGGCACAAGGCTCAAGTACTTATTAAGTGGTAGGGGGAAGAACTCCCTTATTATGATGCTGGTTGGTTTGAACTTGCTTAGCCAATTATCTAATAATCTTTTTATTCTCTCCTCAATTTTCAAGTGCTCACTTGAGAGGAACAACTTGAACCATAACTTGAACTGGAGAGAATCCTTTTTTCTGTAACCATTACTATCAATCCTACCATGTCCTTGCGCTCGACATGGTTTAAATGTCATTTTACAAGTGCCACACACATCCTAAGAATAGAGAAAGCTGATGTAATAAAGCTATGAGAGTTTTAAAGTTGAATAATATGTACACGTAAAGAATTAAATAGACAATTTAAATTTTTTTCTAGGGTCATCATCCTTCTAAACAATACCAGGATGACATTATTTTTAAACTTTCCACTCTTCAACTCCATCAGCATTTTAAATTTCTCAAGAAGATCATTTCCATGAAAGTATCCATTAAAAATATGGGGCTTTATACAATTTGTATAATACACGCAAAGTCTTGGAATCTCACGCAATAAAATGGTACGCCTTATCTTATAGTTTCAATCTGGACTTTCAGCACGGCTCGTGCTTTAAACCATTTTGAGGATACTCCACTAAATATCGGATTCTTATGTACATAGAGTGAGCATGCATGGGACTAAGCAACTATCAATATTAAGAAGCCTAGAATACTCAGAATGGTGCTTGGACCATGATTAATAGCACCGGCAAGTCCAAATTTATTCGAAATCCTTGTCATTTTTATACTCATTATTAACGACCCAGTGGGAAGGAGAAAATGTTTCATATTTCCACAGGATATGATATAAAACACCACGGAAAAATCAAGCCAAAAAAAGTCACTTTTGCACAAGATAGATAAAACTTTTTGGAATGTGAATATATTCAAGACAAATTGTACGTTCGTGCAATAGAACCTCCCTCCATTTCCCACAACATTTTCCTTTGTGGCTACTAAAAGCATTGCGATGATGCTGAAATAGAAAGTGAAAGTACATGAAAACCTATGAAAGTATCGAAAAAGTATTAACTCCATGGGATGTGCTGCACTTGTTTTTACTTGAGTGAGCACTTGAAACGTTGAGACTACCAAGAAAAAAACCCAGCACCCATACCTCGTTATGAAAAAACTACACCACTACCATACATTCCTATTTACTTATAATTTATCTAAACTTACATACGTTCACACAAAGTCTATATAGCAAAAAAAACATTCCATTCGTACTACCAACACATCATTATTTTTTGCACTTGAATGCTTCCAAATAGGAGGGAAAGTCAGCTTTTTCCCTTTAGGCGTAAAGAGCCTAATAGCATAAGAGAGGGAGAGAAAGACAAGTGTAAACATCCGGATTCTTTGGCACGTGTTTTCAAAACCGATTAGTCAGTTAATGCGTGAGAAAAGGAAACAAATCCCAAGGTATCAAAGTTTGTCAATATTTTTACTCATTCAAAAGATTCTTCTCTCAACTTCCACAAAGGCTCATTTAGCATTGACACTTTTTTATGTACATCTTTTCTCTATGCTCTTCTAACCTTCTTCGTACTTTCACCAACATTTTTTTCTTCTTCCATTTTTTGACTACTTCTTCAAGGGTTCAAAATAATTCTCACGCTGGAGAACACACTCGTAAGACTGTCCGTGCATTAAATTTATACTCTCTCGTTCAAGCATGTAAGGACACAGCAAGTAATCGTATTTTTGTACTATTTAATTCCCACTGGAATTCTCGTGGATGAAGATCAGCGTGTGGACGTCAATGAAATGTTTTTTCTGACGTGGGTTCCTAAGGTATAGGTAAAATTGTCTACCTTTTAGGACGAAGGCATTACCTGGAGGACAATTCAAGAAGAAACTCAGGTGTTTTGAGTTTGGGACCAGTATGTAAAATACATACATAGACTTTACCTGTCAGGTATCTAAATCAATCCCCCATTTCATCAAGCAGTCGTTTTTTGTGGGAGAAAAAAAATCTTATCACTGACACCTTACTCAATTATGTAGGTACCTACGTCAGAAAAACCCATTCATTGAGGTCCGCACACTCCTTCAAAAAAGCTACTGTTGAGAGACTGGAAGAGTTTTTATAGAGGACCATTTAAATTCTCAACGCGTGAATTTTCTCCAGAGTCTGAATGAGAGAGAGAGAGAGAAAGAGAGAGAACGCGTGAATAAATTAAATGGCTTGTCTCCTGCACTCTCCGATCCTTGTTTCCTCCCCATCCGTTCCACTCCCTTTCATTTTACATGCATACTTACCTATGAATAGCCTACAATAAACCACCCATGTGCAATTCTTATGATACTTGACAATAGGGCACAGAAGAGAGGAACCCTCCACATTACATTGCTAGCCTCACTTCCTTACAACAATAGCATGTGAGTTAATTTAGCACTACTACGCGTCCCTCCTCTCTTAACAATATTGACGTTAAATTTCAAATACTTGACTTTGATCTGCTCCAGGGCCTAACATGAGATTTATCTTATTTTCTCGCACTTTTCCCTCTCTCTCTCTCTCTTGCTATTTACTCCTACTTCTCACTACCAGACCTTTCAAACACCATGTTCGCACAACATACTATAAAGGCCAAGGTAAATTGTACGTAAGAAACGAAGAATACTTAACAACGTCTACACCCACCTAAAAAATAAGCTTGTTCCCCAAAAAAATTGAAAGCATATATATATATATAGGAAGCAGCTGGAAAGAACAAGATTTCGCTCCCAAAATATATAACATTGATGTCACATACGAGTATATGTGCTCATACTTACGTAGAATTCACCCAAGGCTAAAATATATACACATGAGAGTTATGTAGTAAACTCTGGGATTTGAAAAAAACCAAGGGTTATAAGAGAGGAGTAAAAGTTGAAAAATGCTCAAGTTGGAGTTGCCTACTTCACAGAGATAAGAAAACAGCATTAGGAACAAACGCCGGAACACAAGATAGATGAGGAACTTTACAATAAAACTAGAGCTCATTTTTTTCAATCATAATAATACATGTAATGTAATTTTTTTTATGCTCGTCATTTCAATTCTTTCTTTCTTACCATTATGCACATAGCCAATAAAAGTAATGCTTTCCAGCTGAGCATTTATAACTTCCCTGTATATGTCTACTCGTGTGTCTTGTCTCTCCCACTCTTATTGCAGTTGCACACGGTAAAGTCGTAGAAAAACTGATAATACTATTTACTTCCACCAAGTATTTATAGGTAGGAAGGGAAAATATTGTACGTAACACAATATTCCCTTACCTATCTCTCTCCCTCTCTCCCAAAACTCCAACGACACAAGTATCATATGATCGCGTTACAGAAAATTGCATGGGTACTTACTCATATCTATGGGGCTCACTGCCTATAGAGTAGAAAAAATTCCTATGAAACTGCTACTACTGAAATAATGAATAGATACTGTCAATGATATTTTTTATACCACTGCTCGGCTCCTTCCATAAATGGAATAGACTCTTAAAAAAAGTAACAGTAAAGCTATAGAGAGATAGTAAAAGCTATGAATTTATTTTGGCATAGGAAAAAAATATTTATGAAATTCTGGAATTAATACTGTGATAACGATTTGATACGTAACACATTCTATATTTCCCTCCAGCTCTCGCCTCCTTCTCCCAAAGGTTGACACATAACCATAAGGTCCTGACTATTTCAGAGGCAGTCATATAGTAGTAGATAGTTCCGCTCAAAATCCATACGTAAATGAATAGCCTAGAAATGTACATTTATGTACATGCAGAGACAGTTTGAAAAAAGGGAGGTACCGGAACTTAAGGTACACATCCAGAAGAGGAAAAAAGCCAAGGCAGAAACAGTATTGATTCTCAATTGAGAACTGCTGATGCCTTTGAAAATTTAACAAATATTTATGTCTCCTTTGGAAAAGGTCCATCTCCTTTCTCAATATATTCTCCATCTTTCCCTTCCGTAGTTGGAGAAAAGTTATGAGCGACCAACTGACTTGCTTTTTTTTTATTACACCGGGACCTACTCCTACCCCCGTCTCTCTTTGTATACGCATATACATAATAACATAGAGAATCAAAAGTAAAAGTCAAGCAAGGGAAAAACATAAGAGTTACAAAAATGGAGCAGACGCTCCTTCATTAAATTACAAATTCATGACAGTTCCAGCTTCCACGTTGTCTCCTTTTCAAAGAACCTATACATTTCCATGTAAATATACATAATATGCATTACTACTACTTTTAGTAATCCCTCCCAACTCCTCTAATAGCCTCTATATCCAAAGTATTAGCCATTGCTTGATAGGCGCTAAAATATAAAAGTTTTTTTTCTTCCCTCGCAAAAAAAGAATATTGCATGGAAGAAGTAAAGTCTAAAAATAATTCCAAGAAATATTACATGTAGGAAATTCTTAACGACATCGCATATTATATCCTTTGCCCAGGAAAAAAAACCATGTATAATAATAATATATACTCAGTTGCTAAACCATCTCGTTTTTTTAATACTAAATGAAGACTAATGTCGGATGCGGTTTGGGCTCGGCTCCTCCGGAAAAGCTCCCACTTCTTCAACACTCATGTTGCCACTCAAGTACAAAAATTATCAAGTTTGACGTCTACATTCGTCCATATAAAAATACGTGTATCTTTTCCACACACATACACACGCACGCACTCCTAAAAATGCTTCCTATGAATTTCTATTAAAACACAGCCTTTATTTAAAGTTATGTCTCCTCTCACAAGTCCCTAGCTCCTAAAGAGTCTTGCCCTCCTCAGCCCTTATACTAACAATGAGAATAGCCCCTATGAAACTCTCATCTAAATTAAAGTACCATTTATATTCTTTCAAGTGTATTATATTTCTCAAACTACAAATCCTTCAAACTTCCAAATCCCTTCCGACAGTTCCACTTCAATAAACATTTCATTGGGAAATTTCTCAAAAAAAAACGAGACAAAAAAAACAAAACATTTTTTCTCGTTTAATTTAAACCATTGTCTCCGCAGTCTAGTTCAATTCCGTTCATCCATAAAACATAAACCACATTCTCATTCCTACATGTGTCCAATTACTGAAAAGTTTCATTTGTTTTTCAAGAGAGCAACTATAGCTCTAACTATAATAGATTTACAAGGGAAATCTTTCTATTAAAGTTTCAAGGATCAAAATTGCTCCGAATATTAGTACCACTCACTCCGTCAGTCTCTTGTGAGTTTCGCAATTTCCAAACAACAATAATTTCCGGCAAGTTTCTTATATGTACATTATTGCAAAAACTTAAAGTAATGAAAGTCTCATGGAGTTATAGAGCTAAACATATGTAGATATATACATATGGGTAATTATGTATGTACGGGGGTAAACAAAATTAAAAGTAGCTTGGAGAAAACTGATGAAAGTTTACTATTACTGAGGATGTGGAGCAATGCAAATAGTTTTGACAAAGGCAAATAAATCTGTGGTTTTTTTCCAACTAATCTTTCTCGTTTGGATTGATAGGACCGTCTATATCTATGTGTATGTGCTGTGTAGGGAAATACATGGGTAGGAGCAGGGATTCACTTAAACCAACGTTTTCCGCTAAAAATAATCAGGACCATGGTGCGTAAAGGGAAGAAGAAAGGGATTGCATGGCTGATTATTCCCAGTTTTGTTCTTCCCCTTCGTTTTCAGGCTTCATAGAGTACACTTTTCGAATCAGTCTGTTTTTTTTCTGGTACTGTGTCTGTGTGTGCTACAATGAAGCATTTAATATCCTTTGTATGTAGATGGTGTATATTGTAGGATGGCCTTTGTCTATTTACTATTCTAGCTATGTATATATATGTACACATCAATATGAGAAGAACCAACATGATTGAACGACGTTTCCTGATGAATGAGCTACTTCGTCAAAGATGAAACGGAATCCGACAGCCGAAGAGGATAAGGATGAAAATCATGCTGGCTTCTTTGGCCCAATCTCCACATATTACAAGTCTCTCACGATCCTTTGTTAGATATAGCATAGAGAATTAATCTCCAATCTTCTCCATTCCTTCTGTTTCATATAAAATACATTCCCTTCTCTCTTTTACACTTGTCCGATTTTCTATCCCATGATTTTTTCTTTCCTTCTTCTATTTCTATCCTCTTTCTCTCCCATATTTCTGCTTGATATATATTCAAAAGCCAGCAATCTTCATAATATTTATAGTTTGTGGTAGTCAACCCTTTTCCTTTCTCTCTCTCTCTCTTGTTCCTTTGACTGCCTCCCTTCCCCAGTTATGATGTACACATTATTCTTTCAAATTCTTTAAATTGATTCATGCTCTAGTTCTCCCATGGGACTCTCCTTGGAATGAAGAG
>JAQFXU010002454.1:0-20700 GCA_034693705.1 Spatulosminthurus flaviceps
TTTTGATTTCAAGCAAATTTTCGAAATTTCGCGAATTTTTAAAAAATTCAAAATGCGATTTGCAGATGGAAGGTATGCATCAGAGTAGTAGTGGGGAAATGTTCTAACATATTTTGAAGAAAATTTGAAAATCGGAGCTACATGTGAATTACATTCCTTGTAAGAAGAACAGTTAAATATTTTACAGCGGGTTTATGTTGGGGCTACAACTCAGCCTTATATTTCCAAAAGTATTACCCAGATTACACCAGTGCGGGCTGGTGGCTAATGGGCATTTCTATTGGTGGTGGATCAGTTGGTGCTGCATTTGGAGGGTTCTTTTCGGACCGGTTGGTGAAAAATTTTGGGGTTTCAGCTCGAGCAATTGTACTTGCTGTTAGCCAGGTACGATTCTCATTTACGCTGCTGTTTAGGGTATTTAAAAACAATAACTAATGTTCGGGTATTTTACTTGAACACAGAGATCCAAGTTCAAATTAAATGCAATAATAAAATTAATATATGTATATAACTTGCTAAATAATGCTTCATCCGTATTCCAGCTTCTTGCAACCCCATTCAGCCTCGGTTTGCTTTACTTAAACCCTCCATACTGCTTTTTGTCCCTCCTGGCTGGTTACGTGTTTGGTAAGCAGAGTAGGATTTCGGAACAAGCAGAATTTAGAAAATAACTGCAGCTATTTTCTTTTCACATTTATATTTTCAGCTGAAATGTGGTTTGGTGTAATGTTCACAATCCTGATGGAACTGGTACCCTTGAAGTTCCGCTCTACAGCTCTGGCTATAGCCTTGTTCATCATCAACAATGTGGGAGGAAACGTACCAGTTCTAGTGCATCCCGTCTCTACCATTTCCAGCTATAGAACCGCCATTACAATTTTTTATTCGGGATCACTCTTCACAAGTGAGTGGCTTAACTTTATTTTATACTTAAATATTTTCTTTGCAGGGACTTGAGAAAACCCTTGAAGTTTTTCTCCTAAATTTATTGTAAACAATTATACTATGTATGTTTAAATTATTTCAGGTTCCATGATTTTCTTCCTCCTCTACATTTGGCTTCGCCGAAGCAAGCTGGATAAATAAGAGTCTGATGTAAAAATTGGTTTTCAACTACAAAGTATATGGAAGGTTCTTTAAAAGTTTTTTTTACCGATATTGATTTACGAGTCATAACAGTAGTCTCACGAACTCATTTATTTACCAATATCTTTTAGAAGTAAGTACAATCTGTCATTGAACATCATCTTAGAATATCTCAGATAATGTTTTACTATACTTTAGGCAATGCTGTTTTAATTACGAAGGAGGAACGGGGGAACGTCCCACAGTTGAGTGTATTAAAAAGGAAAATTAAATCTCATTTTGCTTTTTAAAAAAGTTTGCCGTTTATTTAATTTAATCATCAGTTAAATTAAGAGTAGCAGAAGAACAAAGTATAGTTGCTGATATCTATTCAATAGTTAGGCAGTAAATTACTATGAACTCGTCCGTATAAGATATATATTATGTTTGCATATACCAATATTTGATGGCTATATTGTACAAGCTGGAGGGTACCCCTATAAACTCCGTGAACAAGTCAACATTAACATTCTAACTCGAGGGCAGAAAAAAACTATATAATTACTGCGAAGCCAAAACTTCTGAACAATAACAAGTGCTATTAATCTATTAATATTAGGAGCAAAATTGGTTGATAATTGTTTGCAGTTTGCACCCGATTGGTAAGGACAGCAATTTTTCTTGTGATTTAAGCTAGTAAGTAACGTATCTCATATATGTATGTACAATCGTAGAAAATTACATGTTAGAATTTTCTTTCAACTTTTAGGTCAATAACACATTCACTAGCCGCTGGAACCAAGTATAAAATAACAAAATATATATAAGTATACTAACATTTTACACTTTAGTTAGGGTCTAGGGTGCTTAGAGACAGCTTATTTTCCGATATTTCTTAAACAGGCATGCATAAGCACGGGGCAATAGGGTAATAATTGCTATTAACTCTTGAAACATGCCCGCGTAAAACATGGTTATTTATGGCTATTACATTTTTTAAATAGTATCGGTACTCGGTACCACATGTACACTATATTACATAACATAAAATTTCCAATGGAACTTGTCAGATATTTATTTGTCAAAGCATACAAGCTACTCGGATGTGGTGATAATGACTGTTGCATCGTCCTCTGTAGGGCCGAGCTGTTGTTTAAGCATAATATTTTCTCGCCTCAGCTCATGTATCTCTCGTCGCAAACTGTCCAATTCTTCGGCTGTATTTTCGTGCTCTTTCAAAGTCGACGCTAACCGACAATTGGTAGTTCGTAATTCGTTAATATATTCACAAGTCTTGGCAAGGATCCCGCCTTTACTCTACAAAAATCAACAAATTTTTAATTAATTACATTTACAGCTTTATGGGTTATTTTTGAGAAAACGTAACAAACAGCCATATTTGCACAACGCAGAGGGGAAAACTAAACAAAAATGTTTGGAAGAACAGGATGGTAGTATAGTGAACATGTGAACAACGTTAAAAAGACTGAGTCTTGAATTTAGACTTTTTAATTATAATCTGTGCATCCGGACCAAATAAATATTCCAAAAAGCAAGCAAAGTTGGATAATGCAGTCATGCATACCCTTATTAAGGTCTGACTACAAGCGACAGTAACAAAATAGACCGATATTAAGAAAGGGTTAGAATAATTTCAGATTTTTTTGTACTGAATTTTGATGTACTTGGCCTTGTTTCGTGTTGTCATCACTGCAGCTGGGAACAATCTTTGCCAATTTATTGATCCAACCATTTATTTTATCCCTACGCCGTCTCTCAACTTCGTTATGTGTTGCTCGTTTCTTCTCGTCTCGAACACCCGTTTTCCCCACCCCACTTATTCGACCAATTGATCTCGCATCTATAATTTGAGCAGCACGAGGAGATATTGTTCTTCCTATAATACATGTAGTACAACGGTGAAAAGAAGAATTGATTAACCGTACAACAAAACCGCTCACATTCATTTATTCAAACTAACCCGAAGACGTCACGTATATATAACTCACCCAGTACATCCTGAGAACCTATTACATAATATTGACCGTTCAGAGCTGATGAGAGTACTTGAACGCCGCTCGTAGGCTGGTAGCTATTATCATCAGCAATTCCAACTACGCGATAAGTCACATTACCTAAATAACCAAGCGAAATACATTTTAAAAACTGGACTCAATTGTAGCTGTGTAATAATTTCCTCAGGAAAAAGAGTCATAAGGTAATCTCAGACCCACCTCCCTGTGTCTGGCCAAATTGAATAGAGGAATGGGGGCCAGCATCAGTTAAAATTGAAGACACTGCATCATCTACTACAGAAGTGGTTCCGTCTTCTTCAACTATAGTTACCGTTGTAGGCATATCCATAGAGTCATCGCCCCTTGAATCATCATCAGATTCGATCAGCTGCTTGGGACTGCAATAAATCAACAAACGGCACCGTAAATAAACGAATGGAGCCAGTCTGCACTTTAGAGGCCTTTCTTCCCTCTTCCACAGATACAAACTATAGCGCACAATGCACGTTTAAGTAATAATTCTATTCTACAATCCTCGCCCTTTAAAAAGGTTTCCCTTCGTATTTTTGATTCAGTTACAATGCATTTATTCTACAAATTCCTTGTTAAACAAAGACGTACAAGTTACAAGTGCTAAATGCAATAACAATAATACTTATTTCTCACATTGATTCATTAACACTCTACAGCATACACGCACTCCGCACAATATTAAATGAAAGTACAATGAGACAAGAAAATCAATGGCAATGAACAAACAACTTCTGGTACACAATTATAGGGAGCAAAAAATCCAAGTCGGCATTGTTTTCTTAAAAGTCTCAAAACAAAGACAGAGTAGAGTACCCGAATGTCATTTTTCATTCTTAAAATGACCACAAATTTTAACTATATAGTCAAAATACCTCCTATATAATATGTTCTTATAAGGTTGTTCTAAGCTCGCTCGCATGGTCGCATGCTTTAAGCCACATTCTCAATCTCAATTCACATATGTAAAAAAAATCGTCACAGTATGAGCTTGCACCGTGCCCCATAAAGCCGGACGAAGATTACGGGAATCATGGTAGGTCCAGAATAACATTTTCCACTACCAATCTCCGTTCCTGATTCTCGCCTTCATTACACTACGGAGGGGGATAAAGAAAATAACACATTCGAAATTCGAATATAACTACTGTCAAAAAAAGGACAGAACTGAATACCAAATAATTTCCAACTACCCATACCCATGCCTAAAAGATAATAGTCATAAACGAACGCAGATAATTAATTTCAAAGCACAGCCTGCCCAGTAAAGGAGAAAGTGTCTCTCACAAACCCACACGTTACAAATGCGGTGAGGATTGCATTTTCGGTGGTTCCCTTTTTTCCCTTAAAAAACGGTACAGGTACAGGAACATCAGCATTGAAACCCAAATTATTTTGGTGGAACTGTGAAATTCCATGATAGCAAAACTACACAACTAAGACTACTAATGAAGCGTACAAAAACTATACACTATTAAGTAATTAGGTTTTAAGGAAATTATTTCGCATTATCTTGATTTACATACAGACACAGAATTAGGCATCTCCAACCATTCAACTGGATCATCAATGATGCCCTCAATTTCAGCTCAGCCCACATAATGTGGGCCACATTAACATAATAAACTGAAACACAAAAAACAATTTTGACGCAGATTACTTGAACTGGACAAAATTGGCCCAACTTAATACATTGCACATATACGGTCTAGGATCTGCTACAACCTCATAAACGGGAAAATGGCGGCTAAGCAGAAATACAAGAGCATACTTATATCTATATATATAGGAAAGGCAGGGGGAATAGAAAAAACGAAAATATTGTCCCATAAAATTTGGTCTCACCTCACATGTGCGTCCATTATTGTTCCATCTAAAGTTAAAGTCTCCATGGAAAATCCACAGGGCTACAATAATTTCCACTGAACGTGTGGACAGAGGCGATGTCCCGGGCTGATGTCAGATGATCAGGTTCAGGTCACACGGTTACAACATGTGAATTGCAGGGCTTCCCATATTCCCATCAACCACTCAAAATACGTATTTCAGCAGTCTTTCAAGCAAACGCGCTCAATACAACCCGCCAATTTTAAAAAAAATTCACTCTTTCCTTATCCTTTGCCTTTGCCTATCCTTTTTCCTTATTCCATTCCTGGTTTATAAAATGCGAAACCAAGCTCATAAGCGTTGGATTTTTCCACCGCACACTATGTCCAAATCGACTTCAAACGGAACTTCGCGTTTTCGTCAAATTACAAAATCATCAACTTTAGAAGTTGATTTCCATTTTTCGATAAGTCTTATCCAAATGCATCTTTTCGCAAAAAAAATTTCCCTTGCTCCATGTTAATGGCCACAGCAGGGCCCATTGTAAATTTCTTTAACACGGATTAAACGGCGAGACAAGGCCCCAAGTGCAGGGCTGGAGCAAAAAGTATGCAATGGTACATAACATGCATGGTTTGTGTACAAAGAAATATTTCAAGGGATATCTTAAAAATCCATCTAATTTTAGCCGTGTTTTGGACCTCTCTGCCATTGCATTTCGGACCATAATAACGTATACAACAAATTTTTGTAAATTTATTCTAGATCGAAATTTTAAGTAGATTTTTATGGTAAGCACCAGAATCGTCTACCATTGAAACTACACACAGGAACACAGGGGCGAAAAATGCCAATTTTTGAAGCTATGGCACTACCTATAACCACATTCTGTGAAATTCTTGGTCTACACAAAAAAATCTCCATATTTTTCTGATATTTTTCCAATTTTTACATTTTCAATACCATTGCATACTTTTTGCTCCAGCCTTGCAGTTGGGGCCTAATTGTCTCACCGTTTAATCCGTGTTAAAGAAATTTACAATGGGCCCTGCTGTGACCATTAGCATGGAGCAAGGGAAATTTTTTTTTGCGAAAAGATGCCTTTGAATAAGACCTATCGAAAAATGGAATTCAACTTCTAAATTTGATGATTTTGTATTTTGACGAAAACGCGAAGTTCCGTTTGAAGTCGATTTGGACATAGTGTGTGCACTGATCGATTGCAAGGGTGTATTGCTACCCTTTAGATGTGCACTGCAGGAAACAAGAAGTATGATATTTGAAACATTGAAAATATAAATATTCACCTAAAAAATAAGGTAATTATTCCATCAGGGAGGGCATAAGCACTAATTATTTAACTATGATAATCCACACTCATTCATTATAGCATGTAAATGTGCTCAAAAGTTTCGCCATTATATGATTAAAAGGGATGCTAAAATCAGGCGCTTAACAACGGAGTCAGGGCGGGGGGGTATAGTATAACCCACTACTTGTACCTCCCGGATATTGAATTTTCAAAACCATACGTGCATATGTACAGGAACATGACCAGTTTAATGGCGATTTAAGAGAAAATTGGCTTATGTTTTATCAAAACGGAATGTAAATAGGCAAAAATAGGGTGAATTTTGAGATAATTAGCAAAATATTAAGACGAAATTAAAATTTTTGGTAAAACCTGTGGTAAAATAGTATGAAATACGCCATTTTTCATTATTTTGTAAAATTTCTGGGGGGTACAGATTACATGCTTGTACCCCTCTGGGATTTTAGTGGGGGGTACACTGTACCCCTTGTACCCCCCGTTGTTAAGCTACTGGCTAAAATTCAAATGAGTCTATTTGGACTATATGCGGCACGTCATTGGTATGTGTTTATATCGTCATTATAATCCAATTCGCCTATCGACGGTTGAAATCGAAATTTTGAAACTTACGATTTAAGGCTGTAAAATCAATTTTCAACATTATTTGTAGATTGCATATATAAATGTTGGCGAAAGATACTGCTAGACACGCTATGCAGCACAACATTGTATAGTACTGCTTTTCTCACAAACCGCATGTATTCTGCGCCCTGAAAATGTGTTCGACACAATGACACGATGAGTGCATTAATACCGAAATAATCGAGAGTTTCAAGTTTCAACTCTATGCGGAGTTAAAGGGTAGAATTTCAAGGCTCCATTGAAAACCACCTTCATATGAAGGCGTTTGCCCAACTATGGAAACTCCTTACTGCTTATTGTGGAAGGAAATTTAAAAATACTCTTACCGAAGTAATTTCGCGGAAAGTTCGGTCGGAATACCGATTTCTGATTTCCAATTTTCGTGATACATTGACACATCCAAGTTTTAACAGTTGAAGCAATGAATAATTAAATTGTTAGTTGACAGTTGACGTTAATAGTGAGATTTGTGAAATTGTGTACTAGCATTGAACTCGAGGTGGAATTTTGGGATATTGAAAATGTTTTCAGTGTATAAGGAAGTTCATACCCCGACGGGGGTAGAACTTTCGAGCTACTGCTACTTTTTCGATCGCCGGGAGAAGAATTTAGTGATTGCAGGAGCGGACTATGTCAAAGTGTTCCGGTTCGTACCGGATCCGTTTGAAACAAATCCAGGTGGATTTTAAATTCAGCTCTTTGAAAGTTTTGAGTATATTTTAAGCCAATAATGCCGTGTGTTTCATCATTTCAAAGTTCTAATAATGTTTTTAGAAGTTATTTCTAATGGTATTCACGTATTTTTTTACTAGATGAATCGAGGCCCCCAAAAATGAAGTTGGAGTGTATGGCGGAATACCGATTTAATGGGACGATTATTGCGATGGAAAGCATGCCTTTAAGTCTTGCTAGAGATGCACTTCTGCTGTCATTTAGAGACGCAAAGCTTTCTATTGTGGAGTATGATCCAGAGACCCATGACCTTAGGACTATTTCTATTCATTACTTTGAAACGGATGATCTTCGGGTAAAACTTATATTTTAGCTTGGGATATGAAAAACTGAAAAAGAATCGAAATGCCGGTGCATTGAATTGAAGTATTTAGATATATATATGATTTGTGTCCCTTATATTGATTCAAACAGGGAGGGTGTCTTGGCAGACCCAACAGTATTCTGAGGGTTGATCCGGAGGATAGATGTGCTGCGTTGTTAATATACAATAGACAGCTTGTGATTATTCCATTCCTCCGAAGAGATGCGGTGTTTGATGACAATTTCACGGACAAGTCCGATGTCAAAGTATCTATTTTCATGTTTTATTTTTATTTTGTGAAGATATTTTAGTGCAGTCTGAACTCTCGAATCTTTTGAGAACTTCGAAAGGTGGCTTTAATGGTGTGTTTTGTTTGCAGCCGAATGTGGCAAGTCTGAGTCGCATACCAGCCCTTCGCTCGTACACTATTGATCTGCGGGAATTAGATGAGCGCGTGGATAACGTGATTGACTTCAAGTTTCTTCATGGCTACTACGAACCAACTATTGTCTTCATTTATGAGCCGATTAAGACTTACGTGGGGTGAGATTCAGAATTTTATGTATCGAGGTTGCTGGAAAGCTCGGAATATTTGTGAACATAAAACAATAGTTAGTGGTTTATTTTCATATCCCTTAGGCGACTTGTAGTCCGCCAAGACACATGTGCGTTGGCAGCTGTGTCCTTAAATATATCTCAGAAAGTACATCCGTGTATTTGGACCGTCACCCATCTTCCTTACGATTGCTGTGCTGTATATGCAGTTCCTAAACCCATAGGAGGGGTCTTAGTCATGGCTCAGAATTCTCTGTTGTATTTGAACCAGAGTGTTCCACCCTACTGCGTCGCATTGAATTCTGTGGCACCTAAGTCAACTAACTTCCCCATGAGTATGCATTATTTTCTCTTGTCACCTTTACAAAATGACTTCTGTATATTTCACTTCAGACAAGATCGAATGTCTTGGTTTTTTCTTTTTTCATAAAGAAACTCAAGAGGAAGTTGCAATTACTTTGGATTGTTGCCACGCTGATTTCCTCTCACCAAATCAGATGATCATTTCATTAAAAGGTGGTGATCTGTATATACTAACGCTTCTTTGCGACACCATGAGGAGTGTCCGGGGATTTCATTTTGATAAAGCTGCCTCGTCCGTACTCACAACTTGTGTAAGTATAGCTAAACCTGAAAGAATCTTCGTGCTATTTATCTGGTATAATAAACCGGTGTTTTTTATTCTGGCTCTAGCTAATCATCTGTGACAAAGACTATATATTCCTGGGATCCCGCCTAGGAAATTCTTTACTTTTACGGCTAAATGATAAAGGGACCGTTAGAGAAGTAATTCAGGAATCTGAGCTTGTTTCAAATGGTGACCGACGAGTGGACGATATAGACCTGACAGCTTTTGATGACGATGATGATGATGTTATAAAAGTAAAGAAATCCAGATTAGCTCTGGATCAGGAAGAAGTTGAAGTTTATGGAAGCGAGCGTCGGTCCCACTTTGTCATAAGAACCTTTGGATTTGACGTCTGCGATAGTTTATTGAATGTTGGACCTTGCGGTAGTATGATAATGGGGGAGCCGGCGTTTCTTTCTGAAGATTTTACACATTTGGAGGATCCAGATTTGGAAATAGTGACTACCTCAGGGGTTGGGAAGAATGGTGCACTTTGTGTGCTCCAAAGATCCATTAGACCACACATTGTTACTACAATTGGAATTCCTTCATTGAAGAATTTTTGGACGTTGTACGATAACGAAACATCATCTCTTCATGGGCTCGTTGTTGTTTCCCAAGAGTCTAAAACTCTAGTAAGTTATTTATTTGTTGTGTGTACAGAATCAAAACCTACATCCGACTGAATTTTCATTAAAAATACTTCTCTACTTGCAGATCGTTCAAACTGACGAAGAAATAAATCAAGTTCACGAAAGTGGATTTAAAACGGATGTACCTACTGTATTATCTTGCAATATTGGCAGAAATAAGTTCATTGTCCAGGTATCTAATCTGCATTATTGCTACGTAGTTCTTGTTGAGTGCAATTTTCAACTGAGGAGTTCTCTTTATATTTAATTTGTTGTTTAACAGATTTTAACCAATCAGATCCGCCTCCTCGCTGGTCTGGTGTCTGTTCAGCAGATCGATCTGGATGCTAATACAGTTGTCGATTTCGCATCCGTAGCCGACCCGTATATAGCAGTTTTAACTGAAGACGGTCGTGTTATCGTGCTAACTCTTGTGAATGACCAGTTGGAAATGAGTACAAATCAACTGCACAAGGTGAAGTTAAAGTAGCATTCGTTGAGTTGAGTTTAAATTGATACTTCATGCATGGGCTGAAATATTTGGTGTAACATCAATTTGTTTATATAATGCTGTTGTGGTACTTGTTTAATGTAAACAGAAAGGCAAGATCACGACAACAAGTACTTATTGTGATACCAGTGGTCTCTTTACCACGGAAGCGCCCTCAGATGATTCACCGGAAGAACAAATTGTGAAACTGTCGAAGTTAAAAAAGTAATTTGTTATGAATTTGATCAAATTCGATTATCATGTATGCTTTGTGCTTTAGCTCTGTTCACGCACATGGCATGTTATTGATTTCTAAACTCTAATAGGGAAGCGCGTGATGAAGAAGAGTTACTATATGGTAATCCTGACGCTGCAGACGCTAATTTTAAGAAACAGCAGGCAGCCAATACAACTAGATGGTGGCGACGAAATCGAATGAAGTATCAAAATCTGAAAACTTCTTATTGGCTACTAATTGCAAGAGAATCAGGCGCTTTAGAAATCTACAATTTGCCAGAAATAAAAATTCGGATGAATATTGTTGACTTCGCCTTGACACCTAAAGTACTCGGGCATACAACCCAAAAATTAATATTGTATGTTACATCTTACCTAAAATGTGTAGTATAAATTGTATTTATAACTAAAAGTAGAGGTTTCAAAAACTGCAACCTTTGAAATTATTGTAATATTTTAGGGAAAATGACGTAACAGTTCCTACAATCCATGAAATCCTTCTTGTCGGCTTGGGACACCAGGGCAGACGTCCCTTGATGTTCTGCCGCGTGGGAGAGGATTTTATTCTTTATGAAATTTACCCATTTTATGAAGATACGTACGAAAACGTACTCAAAATTCGTTTTTCCAAGTTGAAGCATAACCTAATTCTACGGGAAAGAAAATCGTGAGCTATTTTTGTGTATTTATCAAGTATTTATTTGAATTTGTATGGTTCATTGGTATCGTGTTCGTAGCTAAAGTGTAGCCTTATGATTTTGGAAATCATGCTTTCAGTGCCAAACCTAGAGACGATAGTTTACCCTTCTCCCTTCAACTGCGCAATCATTTCCGTCATTTTCCTTACTTGGGAGGGTACAGCGGTGTAAGTATTTCAGCATAATATCAGTGCATTTAACAAGAAATGCAGGAGTATATGAAGTAGTTGTAAAAGTGATTTTGATTCAGAAAATAATTTACCAATACCTGCGATTAGGTCTTCATTTGTGGTCCTTATCCCCATTGGGCTTTTCTCACCACTCTCGGCCAGCTAAGATTGCACCCTATGGGTATTGATTCGAGAATCCTTGCCTTCGGAGCTTTCAATAACCCAAATTGTCCTCATGGTGGATATATTTATGCCAATGCTGATGCGGACTTCCGAATATGTGTCCTGTCTAAGCATCTTTCTTATGACTCACCATGGCCTGTGAGGAAGATCCCTGTTAGGTGTACACCACATTTCATAGCATACCACCTGGAGTCCAAAACCTACTGCGTGGCTTTAAGTGAGACAGAGCCGTCGGCGAAGATTTGCAGAGTTGCGGGAGACGAAAAGGTATCCATTTGTAGTTTCGCACCAATATTTGCCTTATTATAGAAGGATAGTTTCTCTCTCTACAAAATTTTAACGAAAAACTAGATAAGAGGTCTAGAAGTACTAGACGCACAAAAGTACATGGATTTATAATGGCTCAAATTGGAACCGTCGTATTGGGAAGAAGAATATTTGCTTGTAGAGGTCAAGCATGTTTTTACTTTGAGTGAATTTATTTCCATGAAAGAGGATATTTTAAAACTTTTTAACTTCATGTTTGATGTAGGAATTCATTGACGAGCAGAAAGATGAGAGGTTCCCGCTACCGCATCGAATGAAATTCAGCTTGAATATTTATTCACCTTCCACGTGGGAAGTTCGTAAAATACTGATTTTTATGTTGATTTTTTACATGCCAGGCAAAATTTCTTACATGCATCCTGCTATGAATTTTCATTTGTAAAATCTATTTTTAAGGTTGTACCTAACACGAAGCAAGAAATGGAACCTTTTGAAAGCATTTTATGTCTAAAAGTAGTCAACCTGGCCTACGAAGGCTCTAGGAGTGGACTACGTGGTTACGTTGCTGTGGGTAGCAATTATTCCTATGGTGAAGACACTACTAGTAGAGGCCGCATCATGGTCTTGGATATTATTGAGGTAGTCCCAGAGCCGGGTCAACCTTTGACTAAAAATAAATTCAAAATTTTGTACACAAAGGAGCACAAAGGACCGGTAACAGCAGTCGAAAGCGTAGTAGGATTTTTATGTGCGGCTGTAGGACAAAAGGTAAACATAGTTGCTACGATTTTTTAGGCTTTGCCTTACATTGTGATAAACAGTAAACACCATCTATCGTTTAGTGACGTGGGTCCTAATTATTTATTTTTTAATGTTCCAGTTGTATTTGTGGCAACTGAAAGATAACGACCTTGTAGGAATAGCATTTATCGACACACAAATATATGTTCATCAGATGCAAACAGTCAAAAACTTAATTCTAATCGCCGACGTGTACAAATCAGTATCTTTGCTGAGATTCCAGGAAACGTATAGGACTTTGGCAGTTGTCTCTAGAGTAAGCTCAAAACATGATTATTTTACTATTATTATCGAAATAGTTTATTAAATTTTAAAGAGAATTTTAAAACTTACCTCGCAGGACTTCCGACCTTTAGAGGTGTACGGGATATCATTCTTAATCGATAATACACAATTAGGTTTGGTAGCGTCCGACCGGGATAGAAACATAATTGTCTACATGTTTCAGCCGCAATCCAAAGAAAGTTTTGGAGGTAAGCATGTACTTCAGTGTATGAAAACCAGTTGTTATTAGATTCATCCAATCTCAACAAAATATTGTATCCTTTAAATTTTTTCCGACCAGGTCAAAGGCTGGTCAGAAAAGCGGATTTCCATGTAGGCCAGCAAATATTGTCTTTCGCTCGAGTACGCTGTAAACTCGTGGACCCTTCAACAACCAAACGAAATTCTGTAGCAATAGAAAAGCGTGTTGTCACTTTCTTTTGTACTCTTGACGGCGCTTTAGGATATTTACTGCCGATACCGGAACGTGTATATAGAAAACTTCTTATGCTTCAAAGCGTACTCACCAATATACTTCCACACAGGGCATCCTTGAATCCAAAAAGCTATAGGTATGTCATTGCATTTTTTCTGGTACCTTCTGTTTCTGTATGAGCGAAATAACTAAATGGTGACACCTTGAATTTACAATATCAAAAGCAATTGCCCGATTTGAATTTGTATCGTTGCACTAAAGAGGCACTGTTGGATTTATATTTTTACAATAATGAAATTTATATTTTTTTGAAAAATTCAGATTTTTTAAATGTAATTTTGAAGTGGTATACATAGTATAGTAGATTCAATATGCTCCACCAAGTCTTATTTTATAACTGCATTGGTTTCATTGTCTCGTGGGAAAAACGTTTTAGTATCATATACAACAAAATCTTGTTTCTATTTTCGGAGTAAGTAGAGTGGAGGGAGTCCTATTCTGAAGATAATTACATTCATTGTTGTTTTTGGTTAGTGAAGCCTTTGTTCTTCATTATGGTTTTGAATTTGAACATCAAAAATATTTCTCCAAAATGCAAATGGATTTTCAAGCTTTGATTCTTTAGAGTTTTTTTAAGGTTCCTAACCTTATCAAATACTATGTTTAATGTTTTTAAAATTTGAACAAGTTTTCAATATGTAAATATTTGTTCAACCAATTATTATTATTTTATTTATATCGTATAATGCGATAGCCACTAAGCTGTGTACTTGCCATCGGTCGGCGTCGATGGCAGGTACTGTTTTTTCTGGTTCACATTTTACTTATAGAATCTAAGATTATCTGATTTCATAAATTACATTTGTTTTTTCTAGAGCCTTGAACAGTACAGACAGGACAATAGGCAATCCTGCGAAAGGAATAATCGATGGAGAGTTGGTGTGGGATTTCCTTGGTTTGTCTTTCATGGAAAGAAATGATGTATCCAAGAAAATAGGTTGTTCAAGTGACGAGATCATTGAGGATTTAATGGAAATCGACCGAATGTCAGCTCATTTCTAATTTATTGTAGCAAGTTTCACGACTTGATGAAACGTTGATATATTTCACACAAGAAGTATAAGTGTATGGTATGTAAAAAAACACATTTCTTATTTTACATCGTTTTCAAATTGAACCTTTTGTCAGTGTTTTGCAATAAAAAATTCCCTGTTTATAAGCCGTTTCGTTTAATCTTTCTTTTGTATTTTAAGCTAGGGAATAAGATCAGTGAATGGGTAAATAAATACTAACAAAAACAATGTAATGGTCAAAATGTGTTGAAATTTATTTCTTTACAAATAAACAATCACTGTTGACATACATTGTTTTCGAACTTCAAAACCTACTTAATTAGAACCAAGCGAAGATTTTCTTTGACCTTCATCGGGTTTACCACCCGATGACACTGATTTATTTGACAAATCATCAACTTTAGTATCCGAATCTCCAGCGACCACTTCATGATTTTCAGCATCTGGTTGTTCTGGTTCTTGCTGAGCATCAGTTTCAATTGCACTCGGCGGATCTGCAAAATATTGATCAAAATGCGTGGACGAATCTCCACCTGACTCCCTCTGTCGCTTTTTGTAACCGGGAATCAGTCCTTCCAGCAATTGTTCTATCTACAATGTTAAATAAATGCGTTTAAAATAACGTCATTATTTTAAATTTTGCTTTCCTTGTTCGTTTAAAAAATCACTTCATTTAAGAGTGTTTCAATCTATTATTAGAAACTATTAGAACTGTTATTAATCTCACCTGCTCTTGCTCATTAATCGGTTGAGGAGGGAAGTCCCGCAAACCGTAAAAGGTAATGGAGCCTTCATCATCTCCAAGAATTACTGACTAAGTGTACAAGTAAAACACGTAAGCTTATTGAACTCTCACAAGAAAAGTTGGTAGGTAGTAGAGACTGAAAGAAATATGCTGAAGTACTTACATTTAGATATCGGGAGTAGGCAGCGCGTCTGAAGGCAACAGCAAAAGGTGGAGAAAATTGAACCACCGGTTCTAAAGTATTTAAGGTCAAGTCCCAAACTTCTACGTGGAACTCACTAGCTAAAACAAAGACGGAGGACATTTTGGGACAGCACGTTACGTCAAAAATCGTTCTCTACAAAAATTTAACTCAAGCTCTTAATTTGCCTAAACTTCATATTCATTCATGTTCACACTTCAAGCTCTACAACGCATTACCAGTCCAGTCTGCATAGTCAGAAGCGGAGTGTATGTTCCCTCACGCCAAACTTTCACACTCCAATCGGCTGAAGCACTGGCGAAGATTGTCTTGTCGAATGTATTAAACACGATTCGGTAAACGGGACCAGAGTGACCAACATATGTTCCTAAAAATTGCTCAGTAAAGGAGCTTGAGCACTAAAAACGAATTGATAAAAAAACATGCTTATTTTTTTAGTTAAAATTACTTTTCCTACCTTTTTATGCATATTCATTGTGATTGTGAATATATTTTAGCTTCGATAAACAACCTTATGGATAAATCCTTCCTCCGTCCCAATTAGATACTGCGTCCAGTCCTTTGGGTAAAAGCAGACTGAAAAGGCAGCTGAGAGATTCGATGTAAGAGCCTCAGCACGTTTCTCTCTCCTACCCGGGATTTTCAAGGGTGAACGGCGTATGCGTAACATAACTTAGAGAGATAATTTAATGAAAGTTACTTAACCTATTTTTATGAAATTCTTTCAAAGCAGAAGCAGGCATAAAAACTCGCCACTGATCTCTAACCCTGGGTAGCAAAATTACTTTTCTTCAAAAGCAAGGAATCACGATTCGGAAAACTTACTGACAGAATCGAATCCCTTGGTCGAAGACCACCGATTCAGTTTACCGTCTTCTCCCAAAGAAAGAAGAACCTCATTAATTGAGCCCGTTGTCGCCATCTCAGTTTCTTGGAACCAGGCAACTTGCCATACTGGACCTTCGTGTTTGTCTTGCGAACCACTAAAAAGCATTATATTTAACTTAAATTCTTTTAAATTTAAATATGGAGTTGCATACGGTACAAAACGCACATGGTAGAGGACATGGCTACTGGTTGCGCGCTGCGCACGTCGTATACCACAAGATTGCCATCTATCATTCCAATGGCTAGTAAATATGGAGTAAGAGTTGCAAATGCCAAACAAGTAACGGCAGCCTTAAAGTCATAAATTCTTTCAGGGTAGAGTGTGTTTTTAGCGGACCAGATGCACACAATGCCCTCATCGTCATCTCCAAAGCGGGTGCTGCCATAAGCTGCTGCAACGATGTTCTGCAAGCGAAATGAGAAAATATATAAGACAATTACAATTTCCACCGGTGCATTTTCGTTTGTTTTAAAAGTATTTATCGTGAATCATTCGTACACCATTTTTAGGATGAAGTGCGATATCCGTGACTTCGCGTCCTTTAGTAATGCTTGTCTTCAAGGACCAGTAGCGCTTAATATTTGGTCCCAAATTCAGTTGCGCTTGCTTCCCGCGACTGTCTTCCAGCAGTTGAAAGAAATGTGGCTCTAAAATATTCGGAAGCAATTTAAAAAAAATTACAGTAGGGAATTCTTTGATATTTGTGACGGACGAGATTACTATTATCTTTTTTTTCATCAGCATCTCGATTGGCATTCAAAATAGGGAAACCGCGCATATCCGCCTGATTATCTTGCATGTACTCCATGCTGATTAGCCGATCAAGGAAAACTACGCCCATGGTAATGTCAGGAAAAACCGTAAGAGTAGCTTCTTCTTCCTTCTTGACCTGACGCTCGTATATTTCTGTACAAAAATTGAAATTTAAAAAACATAACTTTCATTCATTACATCAAAAAAGGTTTACCTTCCAAGGGTTCTCCTGTTTCGAACTCCTCGTCATCGCCGCCGCAACAATCAAATTCCTGTTCGTCGATGTCTTGATAATCCCAATCGTCGTCTCCATCCTCCTCATCGTCATATTTGGCACCGTACTTGCTCCAGTCAATTGCTGCGAAATTCGTAAGTTTGTCCTCGTCATCAGAATCTTCGTCTTCATTTTTAATGGAGTCATCAATTGCATCTCTTTCTAAGTTAAGTCGGTCTTGGAGAAGACGCATCTGGTTTTCCTCTAAAAAAGTATGGAACTTTTAAGCCGATTTATTAAAAGGTAGTCAGGACAACGGACGAATCGTACCTTCCTCGCGACTTTTTCGCCTCGCATCGGCTTCCGCCACTGATTCATACTCATCTTCGATGAGGTAGTAATTGGCCTGTACTCCAACATCAAATGCCCATGGCGATTTATATTCCGTATATTGATCGCGCGTACGGTTCTCGAAAGTTTGAGCAAACCGGTTTGAGTATGCGTCAGACTCAAGGTGATGTTGCACCATCTGTTGGGAAATAAAGACAATACGGTGGAATATAAAACCCAATTTTAATATGGCATCTAGATCTAGGTATTAAGTTCCTCCTAAGTGTTTTCAAATAATTTAGAGGCTTCAACCCTTGGTTCCCGGGTCACTAACCTTATCATATCTTTTGTTATTCCCCTGAATTAATTCATGGTCATCAGAGGCTTCCATTTCAAATTTACCAACCAGCTGGATGAGAAAAACGGTGTCACATTCGGAGAGAATCACCCTAACCCTACGCTTTTGAACGGTGGTGCCATCTGGGAAGTTCACATTCACAAGCCTCTGGACGTAGACTTTTTCTACTTCATCCTCCATAACCAAATTATCTGTGAAAAACCACGAGAATGAGATTGCGAGAATGAGATGTCAAGATTACGAATGGCCTATATTGAAGAAAATCAATTGCGTTAATTTAAGGCTTTGTCCAGGGTGCAGCTTTAGCTACCCGTAACTTTTTTAATGTGACCCAATTCGTCCATCCTGATCTTGATTTCTCGCAATGCAATGCCTTTGTTTTTCACATTTAGTGCCCCCCGCCCCAATTTACACCATTTTTCACATTGCGGGGTGTACCTCGTAACCTTCGGCTAAAATCGGACTGTATACCGTATACAACTTGGAGTTACATATATGTTGTGCTCAGGGACTAACATCCGTTCTATCAAGCCGACAGTAGGAGCTAAGTTAACGCCACCCCTAAAAAGAGATTATAACTGCGATGAAAGCTTACGAACAACTTTATGCGTCTCCATTAATTGTGTTTCCGCCTCGAATTCCTCCTCCTCAAGAGTAGTCAAGCTGGCATTCCAACTCATGGCAGGGGATTTTGACTGTTGCTGGTACATGCGGATGTCGAATGTGGTTTGAGAAAAATCTTGAGGTTTTTTTGGAGTCTTAGAAATACACAAATGTCATGGTTTTTAAGAACCTATTTTGAAACGCTCATTGGTTTTAGATTCATTTTGGAACACTACCATTGGAATAAGCTCATCTGAAGCTCGATTAAGCATCACGGAGTAGCTCGGGAGAGTGTCTCTCCCTACCCAATGAGGTAATGGCGTGCATTCGACACCATCATCCACAATCTGAAATCAGAAACTAGTTTTAACAACTCTGAGAAGTTGGTCATATAGCATTTATTATTTAGTTTTTACATCCGGGCCGATTCGAAATTGATCCAGAATCTCGTAACCACTGGCACGTTTAATAATCTTCGGTTGCTTCTCCTGGATTTGTTTTTGTTGCTCAAATATTTTGAGAAGTTCGTCTGAGTTAATGTCATATAGTTCCTCGCTAAAAATTGAAAAATAATTTTATGTATAAATGCACTAACAAAAGCAGGTGACCTAATTAGTTCTATTACTTGACATCCGGCTTGTCATCACCACCACCGCCAGAGCCATTGCTTTTATCACTTAGTCTCCTCTTGTCAGCCCCCTTGGATCCTTTTTTAAATGGCTCGGCTTTCACGCTGCGCTTTGGAATGGATTTTTTGTTTGCCGAGGAGTACTTACTCGAGGCTCTCTGGTCACCAGTGTCACCATTATTGGACGGTCTAGTGCTGTATTTAGGAACACTGGACTGTCGCGTTTCAGTGTCATTTGAAGTTGGTATCTCGGTTGTTGTTGCCCGAGAGGGATGGTGGGATTCCAGAGAAGATTTCGCCATTTGTTTGAATTACCCCTGTTAGATTTCTGTAAAGTAAAAACACTTTTTTCCCCAATTTCTGTATGAAGAAGGTCTCTGAAAATATTTTTTCAGATTTACTCTGCTGCGGTGCGAAACAGTCCTTCTGTTCTGTTTCACAAACAAAATAAAACGTTAAATACAATTGTATCTTTTATTTCGTCTCTTTCCGTCTCTCCGGCTTCACTTTCTTCAGATTCTCATTTTCATTCTAAGTGAAAATATATCATTTTTTTCAAGGCAAGTAGTCTCAAAATCTTGAGTTTATCTTGAACCCCAATTATCGAAACCGACCATATTATACGTTGCGTAATGCTTTTCATTGCTTGTAAACAACTCTATAGATAAACCATAAGCTATAAACCATAATACTCGTCAATAATATTCAAATGTTACAAATTATTATTGGTAGTTTGCCAGCAGAGCTGCTGCTGCTTCGTTTTAAAAAATTAAGGCATGAAATTATCTTGGCAAAATTACAATAATAAACAATATAACGTAATGAAACATAAGACTCAATAGTTTAGCGGCTTTTTGTCCCAAGTTATAATTTCCCCCCACGGTTCTACTCTTGTTGAGTCAATAAATTTTCTCTGAGTCCTTTTTCTCCAGCAAAAGAACTATAATTGGTAACACATACATATATTCATATATGTAACATAACGAAGGGGTCGAAGCAACGGGTATAGATTGAAGTACCATTGCCTATAGTAACCATGGCTACTGATTTTGTAGATTCTTTCATTTTTAGGTGTTTCATTTACAGGTGTCCCTATGTGTTCCCCTAAGATGGCATTTCCTCTACAGACAAAAATCCTCCCCAGAGATTCCCCATGCTTAAGGTGTAGGTACGCTATAGTGGCAGGGTTTTTTGAAAAATCTCGATATAGTGGCAGAATTTTGAAGAATTTTGGGCTTTTTTTCCCTCGTTTTCCCTCGTTTTGAACAAAAAATTGCATATTTTTAGTCAAGAAATGAAAAGATATTACATTGTATGAATTCAAAATTACGTTTTGACATAAATCAATGGAATTTCATCTAATTTTGAGATTTTGCCTTCAGAATTAGCATGACCTTAAATCTTAATAGGGAAAATGCATGGAACGCTATAGTGGCATCTCTCTACAGTGCACGATTAGTCCAAACACGAAAAAAACGGAATTCTAGGAATTTTCAAAAAAACCGAAGTTACGAGTTGAAATGTCACCACCCACTATTTTGAGACATTATACCCATCCGCAACTTTTTGCAAAAAATTTTTGCTCTGGCACCATTGCGCCGTCCATAGGCGGACCGG